>JBBPBX010006181.1:11194-36089 GCA_038048925.1 Garcialebias charrua
CATCTTTCAAATGAAGCCTTGTGATGATATACAGTATTGGGAATTTGTGTATTGCTATAGAAATTGCAACGCCATGTTTAATTACAGTTTATATTTGGGTTCTGGTGTGGGCTAAGTAACGTAAGCATTGTATCAGTTTGGATAGTGAGGAGATAAACTGTGAGAACCGGAAGAATAGCGGTCTCCTTTTGAGACTATTTTGTTTATTTTTTCTTTTCTTTCTGTTCATTTTTGCAGTTTTATTATGGGTGCTTTGTTAATCATGTGTTCATTATTCCCCGTTCCCCCTACCCTCCCTGCCCCTTTTTATCTTCCCTTCTCCCTTTATGGGCTGCATGTTGGAGGTCTCCTTTGCTGAGTCTAGTCTATGTCCTCGATGAATAATAAGGCTCTAACCAGCACCACTTTGGTGAGCTGGAATGTCAGGGTATTAAACCATCCGGTCAAACGAAACAAAGTCTTCTCTCATCTTCATAAATTGCGAAGTCGCATTGTTTACCTACAAGAAACCAAATTGTTAGATCAGTGTAGACTTTGCAGAGGAGGCTTTACACAATTTTTTCACTCCGATTTCAACAGTAAGAGCAGAGGAACGGCTATCTTAATACATAAAGATGTACAATATGAAGAGTCTAAAACAATCAGGGACAAAAATGGCAGGTACGTCATCACACAAGGCAAATTATTTAACAGGCCTGTTGTTCTTGCTAAAGCTCAAAATCTGCCATACTTAGTAACTCAGCCCATTGTATCAATATGTTTCTAGAAGCATACGGAATGGTGGACCCCTGGAGATTCAAATATCCATCATCCAAGCAGTTCTCTTTTTTCTCCCCAGTGCACCAAACCTACTCAAGGATTGACTACTTTCTAATTGATCAGAAACTCTTGCCTATGGTTACCCAGGTAGATTATGGCAGCATTGTTATATCAGATCACTCCCCAGTTACTCTGGGGTTGAGTTTCCCTGAAGACAATTCACCTACCTTTTCATGGCGGCTGAATCCCAGACTGCTGTCTGAACAAAGATTTGTTGACTTTATCAACGCACAAATAGATATTTTTATTGAGCTGAATGAGTCGCCTGAGATAAATAATGCTACACTTTGGGAAAGTCTAAAAACATCTGAGAGGTCAAGTGATGTCTTATGTTGCTGGTGAGAATAGAAGAAGAGCTAAACGGGTTTCAGAGCTTATGGAACAAATTAAAACAATAGATCAGCTGCATTCGGCTTCACCTTCCGATGACTTATACAGAGAAAGAATCCTACTTCAAACAGTTTGATTCAGTCACCAATGTCAAAGCCATAGACATGCACATGAGATCGCGTCTCACTTATTATGAGTCTGGAGATCGCGCAGGCAAAATGATGTCCCATCAACTTAAACAGTCAACAACTGCAGGTTTCATTACAGCAATAAAGGATGAACATGATAATATACTTACTAACCAAAATGAGATTACTGTAATGCCCAGTTTAAGTCATTTTATGAGAATCTGTATACAGTACTTCTGAAGCTGGTGACACCGCCCTAATTGAAGACTTCTTCAGCAATTTGACTATGCCCATTTTAGATGACTCGGACAGGTCTAAGTTGGAAGGCACTATTACTCTATCAGAAATAACTCAGGCTATCACAAAAATGAAATTTGGAAAGGCACCTGGCCCAGACAGGTTTCCCATAGAGTTTTTAAAAAAAAATTGCACCAAAATTAGTCCCTTTACTGCTAGAAGTTTATGGTGAGATATTAGACAAAAAGGCTTTACCTGAAACTATGACACAAGCAATTATTTCACTGATACTTAAAAAATTTAAAGACCCCTTGCTCTGTGAGTCATATCGTCCAATTAGTTTGCTATGTTGTGATTATAAGATTTTGGCAAAGATCCTTGCTGGCAAGCTCGAAGATGCTTTTCCCAAACTTATTCACCCAGACCAGATGGGCTTTGTTAGAGGTAGGCAGATTTTCAGTAATCTGCTACGTCTCTTTAATGTTATCTATCAGCCCCATAACGTTGAACCCGAAGTAGTAATATCCCTTGATGCCCAAAAGGCATTTGACAGAATTGAATATGATTTTTTGTTTACTGCACTCAAAAAATTTGGATTTGGCCCAGTTTTCTGTACTTGGATCACCATTTTGTACACAGCACCACATGCGTCAATACGAACAAATAAGGTCACGTCTAGGTTCTTTCCACTTTCACGTGGTACTTGACAAGGATGCCCTCTTAGCCCCCTTTTGTTTGATATCGCTATTGAACCTCTTGCAATTATGATAAGGGATTCTACTAATTTAGCTGGTGTGAAAGAGGTGGGCAAATAAACAAATTGTCCCTTTATGCTGATGACCTCCTCCTCTTCCTGTATAAACCTAGCTGATGACCTCCTCCTCTTCCTGTATAGACCTAACCTGGCCCTTGCCTTCTTGCACAGCTCTGCTCAATTCTCATTTCCCTTCATTGCTCAGTCTGGGACTTCTCCCATAGACAACGATTTCTCTGGCTGATTTTTGACCGGACCAATCAGAAAACAGAAGGGGCGGAGTTTTTGGCCCCTAACCCACGCCCCACCTGTCCTAGCACGCAGCCAGCGAGCAGCCACATGTTCTCATTCAAAGCGATACAAAGCGATGCAGGACTGTTTTATATGTGACACAAATGTATTAATTTCCCCTTCTTAATCCCTTATCTGGAGTTTTCTTTTGTTTTTTTGGCCAAAAGTCAAGTGATCGCTCCCTCCTCCCTCCTCCTCCTCCTCCTCCTCCTCCTCCTCCTCTCCCTCCGCTATGAGGAAATGCCTCAGGTTGTCACGAGAGAATTAAACTAGGGTTTTACGTTGCTGCCCGAGTCCCATCAGATTTTCTGGTCTTCTGGTGTGCTGGACCAGCGATCCATGGTTTTATTTTATTTTTTAGAACGTTTTATTAACATATAAACACAGAATATGCAGCGGCAGGCTGCAGCGAGAGAAAATGCAGCAGGAGGCGGAGCAGATGTCAAGTTCAACAGACCATGGGGAAGCAGACATATATGGCTCTGAGAGGAGGGAGCAGAATGCTTTTCCCTGTTCAAAATTATTCTAAGATCCAATGGTTTTGTTCCTCAGCAGAGGCCACGCCTCCAGCAAGAATCGGTTCTCTATGGAGAAAGTCCAGACCCTAGTATGAAGCGAAGTGAAGGACAAGGGTCTGGTTTTAACCAGGCTAGTCTAGACCCAGTACCACAATACCTATTGCTCTAAATCTAATTGAAAATTTCAGGCAGGTATCTGGTTATAGATTGAATCTATCAAAGAGTGTTATATTCCCAACCAATGAAAAAGCACGCCAAATGACCTTCCATGGTTTCCCCTTTGTAGTCAATAAAGATAGTTTTGATTATTTGGGCGCTTGTGTAACATATGACTACAATTGTTTAACAAAAATTTCACCAAGGCATTGAATAAGTCTAAATTGGATATGGAGAAGTGGTCAAAACTCCCTCTGTCTCTCATAGAAAGAATAAACAGTTAAAATTACAATTATGCCAAGGTTCTTATATCTGTTTCAAACCATACCAGTCTTTATTCCCAAGAAGTTCTTTAAAGAATTAAATAAACACATATCTGTGTTTATCTGGAATAAAAACATCCCGAGAATCAGGAAGGAAGGAATACAGAGAGAGAGCAAGAGAGAGAGAGAGAGAGAGAGAGCAAGAGAGAGAGAGAGGATGGTGGACTATCCCTACCTAACTTCCTTTACTATTACTGGGCAACCAATTTCCATACGTTTTTATACTGGTTTAAGGATCAGTCGGATGCTGAATCTCCAGTTTGGGTCTGCCTGGAACAACATTCTAGCAATCCAGTTTTGCTTAGCTCATTAATATGTAGCCCTTTACCATTGAGTAAACGCCATCGGACGAATAATCCAGTTGTTGGAGGCTCTCTAAAGATATGGTCCCAATTTAAGACTCATTTTCAATGTAGAAAAGCACTCACTGCATCTCCTGTACAATTCAATGTTCAGTTCTCCCCATCTTTGATAGATCCATCCTTTCAGAAGTGGCACGAGAGAGGCATAACTTGCATAAAGGACCTTTTTGAAAGAGGCCAATTTATTTCTTTTGACCAGCTACAAAGGGACTTTGATGTCCCTCAGGCTGACTTCTTCAGATATCTCCAAGTACAAAGTTACGTGAAAGAATTTCTCATTAACGCTGCCTCGGATAACGTGGATTGATGAATGTTTAGATATGAATCTGACTGATAAAGGCTTAGTATGAGCTATATATGGCAAAATTCAGCATGCTACATAGACATCTGAAAGAATTGTGGGAAGAAGAGTTGGGGGAACTACTTACTGATACAGCCTGGCAGGCTGCAATTTCAAGAATCCACTCCTCTTCAATTTGCATTAGACATAGCCTGTTACAGTTTAAGGTGCTGCACAGATTGCACTCGTCTCCTAATAAATTAGCTAGAATGTATCATGACGTGGACCCATCTTGTATTAGGTGTGGGCACAGTCCTGCTGATCTCAGTCATATGTTCTGGCTTTGCCCCAGACTTCTCCCCTTTTGGGAGTCAGTCTTTAGGGCGATTACATTCATATGTAAGAGAAATATTGGTCGAAGTGCTCTAACTGCTCTATTTGAGGTGATCCCTCCGACTACACCAATAACAACGCAGCAGGCCAACGCCATAGCGTTTGTTACACTACTTGCAAGACGCCTAATATTAAATTGGACAGCGCGACTGAGAGCAGAACTTCAATCTCCGAACGCGTAAAGTTCTTCTTTTTACTTCTTGATTTTGAATGGACACTTCCTGCTGTCTGAGGCAGGAAACATAGCCTTATATGGTGTTTTGAGGGGTGGGAATTATGTAAATAACCTCTCCGCGTGCACGAGCAGGTGAATAGAACAGGTGGGATTCATCATAGTACGCAGCTCATTTACACACTTTTCCTGAGGATAGAAGAGTTTGTTGAATCTGACGTGGCATGTTCGTACGAACGCTTCGTACGAACAAAAGTAAGAGAAATTTAGGATAAAAATACAAACATGTTCGTGCATGAGGCCCAATGACTCCATTCAACAATACATCACTTGGCAGCCATTTATTTTATATTTTCAGACAAAGTTCTCATGAGTATATAGCCCTCCCACCCCTCCCCCTCCTTTTTAATGTGATGTCAGCACCTGTTATCATTCTGTTTTGGTTTTGTTTGTTTTGTTTCATTGTTGTTCATAAAATGATAAAAGAACTGAAGGATCTGGAAAAACTTGGAGGAACTCAGGAGATGACAAATCACTAATCAATGAAACAACTTACACACAAAATGGACATAATATACAGTGAAATGAACAAATACATTAGAACATGACAGCATACGAAGACTCAGAACCTAAAATATATAATGTTGAAGATGTAATTGATGCAAATTTTTTCCCTGTAATAAAAGATAGCGAATATTATAATGAAGAGCAATTTAATGACATCAATATAACAAATGGGGTTCTCTCTATTATTCACTTTAATAGCAGAAGTATAAATGCAAATATATCCAAAATAACAGATTACTTAAAACAATTAAATAGAACTATTACGATAATAGCACTGTCAGAGACATGGCTTAATGATGAAAACACAAATAATATTCACATCGAAGGGTATGAATTATTTCATATGAACAGAAATAATAAAAGAGGTGGTGGAGTCGCTCTATTTGTTAATAATGAAATCAAATGTAAATTAAACAGTGAAATGTCAATAATTGTTGATAATATTATGGAAATGATAACAATAGAAATAATAAACAAAAATGATAAAAACATAATAATAAGTTGTGTATCTAGATCAGTGTTTTTCAACCAGTGTGCCGTGGAACACCAGTGTGCCGTGAGAGATCGTCTGGTGTGCCGTGTAAAATTAGTAAATTATGAAATTTTTATTAACTGGTGTAATTTCCTTACCGAGCGATAGGTGGCAGTATGGAGCATAGCGTCGCACATTAAAACAAGAGAAGTAGCGGCACATGAACGTGATGTGAGCAGTGAGCAAAACAAACCAACAGTGAGGATCTTCTCAAACAAACAGCGATGGAAAACTTTTTCAAAAGAAAAAATACTAAATCCGGTCTGGTCCCTGGACAAAATTCTGACCCAGATGAAGGCCCAAGTGGAAATCAGAAGAAGGCAGAAACTGTGAACGTGAGCTTTGTGTTCATCCAAACAGGCTCAGGTTTCAAGTGAGTAAAATGTAGAGAGAATGGTAGCACTGTTCAGGTGTATTTGAAGGAATGTTAAGTGCAATTTCATCCTCTTTAATTTTAAGACCACATTGGTGTGGCACTGTTCAGGTGTATTTGAAGGAATGTTAAGTGCAATTTCATCCTCTTTAATTTTAAGAACACATTGTTTTGGCACTATTCAAGTGTATTTGAAGGCATGTTAAGTGCAATTTCATCCTCTTTAATTTTAAGACCACATTGGTGTGGCACTGTTCAGGTGTATTTGAAGGCATGTTAAGTGCAATTTCATCCTCTTTAATTTTAAGACCACATTGTTGTGGCACTGTTCAGGTTTATTTGAAGGCATGTTAAGTGCAATTTCATCCTCTTTAATTTTAAGACCACATTGTTGTGGCACTGTTCAGGTTTATTTGAAGGCATGTTAAGTGCAATTTCATCCTCTTTAATTTTAAGACCACATTGTTGTGGCACTGTTCAGGTTTATTTGAAGGCATGTTAAGTGCAATTTCATCCTCTTTAATTTTAAGACCACATTGTTGTGGCACTGTTCAGGTTTATTTGAAGGCATGTTAAGTGCAATTTAATCCTCTTTAATTTTAAGAACACATTGTTGTGGCACTGTTCAGGTTTATTTGAAGGCATGTTAAGTGCAATTTCATCCTCTTTAATTTTAAGAACACATTGTTGTGGCACTGTTCAGGTTTATTTGAAGGCATGTTAACATGCCTTCAATTTCATGTTAAGTGCAATTTGAAATAAGAAATATAAAACATGATAAAAAAATACATTTAGTGTTCATTTCATTCCTATTCAAGACACTTTGATAAGAATGACTATATATTTAATATAGGCGGATACAGTGTATCTTTGTTTACAATTTTGCTTTGTGGTGTGCCTCGGGATTTTTTCAATGAAAACACTGTGCCTTGGCTCAAAAAAGGTTGAAAAACACTGATCTAGATCACCAGGTTCAAATATAGAAATATTCACTGATAAAATCTTGGAGCTATTGGAGAAGAGTTTTAATAAAAAAGTTTTTTGTGTGGAGACTTTAACATTGATATGGGAAATAAAACAGATTCAAATAACACCAGTATACAGTATTTATAAACTCTATGTACAGTTTAAATATGTATCCGTTGATATCAAAGCCAACAAGAATTACTACTCATATTGCCACAATAATTGATGATATTTTCACAAATATAACAAATGGGGATGTGATAGGTGGTATTTTAACGACCGACTTAAGTGATAATTTACCAGTTTTCACAATCTATAAAAATGATCAAAGCATCACAAAAGCAGTTACAAAGAAAAAAAAGATCATAAACACATCAAAAAAAGTTTTGGAAAAATTGAAAGAGGATCTAGATAAACAAGACTGGAATGATGTGTATGTTGAAGATGTAAACAGATCATATGATGAGTTTATGAATATCTTGGAAGCTCTGTATGAAAAGAATTGTGTGCAAACAAATCATACAAAGAGAAATATCGTTGACCAACCATGGATGACAAAAGGGTTGAGAAATGCTTGTAAAAAAAAAAGAATTATTTGTATTCATGTTTCTTGAAATTGCGAACTCAGAACGCTGAAGAAAAATATAAAAAGTATAAAAATAAATTAGTAGGGATTATAAGGAAACATCAGAAAGAATATTATCACAGCAACGAGAGGAGATAAAACGCTTGACCAAGTCTACACTAATGTAAAGGGGGCGTACACGGCGAAGACACGCCCAGCGCTCGGAGCTTCCGATCACTGCTCTCTGATCCTGGCTCCAAGAGAGCTCCCCCCACTCAGGCGCTCCAAGCCGGAACAAAGAGAGATAAGAATCTGGCCTCAAGATAGTTCCCCCATGTTGAGAGACTGTTTTGAGAAGACAAACTGGTCTGTTTTCAGAGAAGCAGCTACTGATGGAAGCTCAGTTGATCTGGAACTCTATGCTTCCTCAGTCCTGGGCTACATCAGTACATGCTCTGAAAATGTATCCATAAAAAAATATGTTAAATCTTACCCGAACCGGAAACCCTGGTTAAATAAAGAAGTTCACGCCTTGCTAGCAGCCAGGGACACTGCATTCAAGTCAGGAGATAAAGAGGAGCTGAGAAAGAGCAGGAAAGAACTGAAGGATGGCATTAAGAAGGCCAAGGCCACGTATGCACAGAGGATCGAGGGACAGTTCACCTCACAAGACCCACGGAGCATGTGGAAGGGTATTAAATGCATAACAGATTACAAAGGCAAGAACAAACAATGCCCCAGGGACCCATCTCTGCCTGATGCCCTCAATAAGTTTTATGCACGTTTTGATGATCCAAACAGACCAGCTAGCACCAGACTCACCTCATCACCAGATGAAGAGCATCTCAGAGTGACCGCAGCAGAAGTGAGAGGCAGTCTCAGAAAGATTAATCCTCATAAAGCAACCGGACCAGACAACATCCCAGGGAAAGTTCTGAAGGAATGTGCGGACCAGCTCTGTGAGGTGCTGGCTGACATCTTCACCACCTCACTTGCACTGGAGTCAGTTCCCACCTGCCTGAAGACCGCGACCATCATCCCAGTCCCAAAGAGCTCCACAGTGACTGGTCTGAATGACTATAGACCAGTGGCCCTCACCCCGGTAGTCGCTAAATGTTTTGAGAAACTGGTCATGACCCACATCAAGGCAAACGTCAACATCAACGAGGACCCTCATCAATACGCATACCGTGAGAACCGATCAACAGAGGACGCCATTTCTTCCGTGGTCCACACTGCTCTCACTCACCTGGATCAGAAGGACTCATATGTGCGTCTGCTCTTTGTGGACTTTATCACGATTTGGTTCTGGTGAGCAAGCAAACCCAGAGTGCAGGCAGGACAGGACTCGGAGACGGAGAATGTAAAATAATAAACACTTTAATAATGAAAACAAAAGGCTGACAGGGCAGCAACTACTTACAAAATGATGAGGAAGTGTTTGGCTCCACCAGACATAGGGAGAAAATGACTATGACCCGACAAATGCTAAGACCTGAATCCTCACCTAAATACAGACCAAAGTAATTAACTAAAACACTGAACACCTGTGGGACATCTGACAGGGGAGGAGGCGCAGGGATGAGAAGGAGCCAACAGAGGGAGAGTGAGAAACAATATGAAACACATGACAGGGGCAAAGCCTGTCATAACCCCCCCTCAAGGGTGGCACCCGACACCCACAAGACAGGCCCCCCACACAGCAAGGGCGGGCGGAGGGAGGCAACAGGCAGGACGGCGGGCCAACACCACCAGCCAGATCCGGAGGACGTCCATCACCAACAGCCAGATCCGGAGGACGTCCAGGAGGTCGCCCATCACCATCAGGCAGATCCGGAGGACGTCCAGGAGGCCGCCCATCACCATAAGAGGAGGAAACCCCAGTCACAGGGAGGCCTCCAGGAGATGCGGAGGGCCGGTAAGCCACTGAAGACACGAGGACCCCCGCAGTGCAGCCGCCCGGCGAAACGAGGACTTCCAGCAGAGCGAGGACCTCCGGCGGTACGAGGACCTCTTGAGTGAAGACCCCTAGAGGAGCGGAGACCTTTGACGAGACGAGGACCTCTGAGACGAAGACCCCCGGTGGAACGGAGACCTTCGACGAGACGAGGACCTTTGAGATGAAGACCCCCGGTGGAATGAAGACCTTCGACGAGACATCGTGAGGCGTTGAGACGTCGTGAGGCGTTGAGACGTCGTGAGGCGTTGAGACGTCGTGAGGCGTTGAGACGTCGTGAGGCGTTGAGACGTCGTGAGGCGTTGAGACGTCGTGAGGCGTTGAGACGTCGTGAGGCGTTGAGACGTCGTGAGGCGTTGAGACGTCGTGAGACTTTGAGACGTCGTGAGGCGTTGAGACGTCGTTGGGACCCTCAGAGACATCGTTGGGAACGTCTGGCGAAGAGACGTTGGGCGAAGAGTCGAGAGATGAGACGTCGTGGGAACCATCGAGAGTCGACAGGTCGAGGGAACCCTCGAGCGTCGAGACGTCTGGCATGGGGACGTCTGGCGAAGAGACGTCGTCGGGGACGTCTGGCGAAGAGACGTCGGGCGAAGAGACGGAGACAAGGGTCGAGGAGTCGACGGGCGCAGAGACATCAGGTGAGGAGCCATCGAACGTGGAGACGCTCTCGATGTGTGGACCCACGGTGGAGGTGTCCGTCGTGCCAGGACCCTCCGTAGACGTGGAGGCGTCCGTCGCGCCGGGACCCTCCGTAGACGTGGAGGCGTCCGATGCGCCGGGACCCTCCGTAGACGTGGAGGCGTCCGATGCGCCGGGACCCTCCGTAGACGTGGAGGCGTCCAATGCGCCGGGACCCTCCGTAGACGTGGAGGCGTCCGATGCGCCGGGACCCTTTGAGACGTCGTTGGGACCCTCTGTGACGTCGTTGGGACCCTCTGAGACGTCGTTGGGACCCTCTGAGACATAGACCCCCGACGAGACGAGGACCTCCGGTTGGATGAGAGCCACTGATGGAGGAGCGAGGACCACCTCGGTGGGGACCTCCGATGAAGTGAGGACCCCAGAAGGATGAGTGAGGACCTCAGCACCCAGGACCACCTCTGGACCAGTGTCTGTGGAAACAAAGAGAGAGAGAGACACTGCTTCCGATGGGCCGGATGGGTCAGGAACTGGTGCAAGACCCAGCCTTGGTGCTGGTGTAGGAGCCAGCTTTGTTGCTGGCACCGGAAGGGCCAGTCTTGGTGCCGGTACAGGAACCAATCTTGGTGCTGGAACCAGTCTTGGAGCTGGAACGAGGACCTCAGCTGAAACGAGGACCTCAGCTGGAACGAGGACCTCAGCTGGAACGAGGACCTCAGCTGGAACGAGGACCTCAGCTGGAACGAGGACCTCTTTGGTGAAGACCTCCAGAGGAGTGGAGACCTCTGAAGGAGTGAGGACCTCTTTGGTGAAGACCTCCAGAGGAGTGGAGACCTCTGAAGGAATGAGGACCTCTTTGGTGAAGACCTCCAGAGGAGTGGAGACCTCTGAAGGAACGAGGACCTCTTTGGTGAAGACCTCCAGAGGAGTGGAGACCTCTGAAGGAGTGAGGACCTCTTTGGTGAAGACCTCCAGAGGAGCGGAGACCTCTGAAGAGACGAGGACCCCCCATGGAGTGAGGCCTCCAGATGGAGCGAAGACCCCCGATGAGACGAGGATGGAGTGAGGCCTCCAGATGGAGCAGTGAGGACCTCAGGACCCAGGACCACCTCGAGAACAGAGTATGTAAAGAGAGAAAAAGACACTGCTTCTGATGGGCCCGGTTGGTCGACGGCTGGTGCAGGACCCAACGTAGCAGGAGCTGGAACCCGCCTGGGAGCCGGCACAGGAGGGGCCAGTCTAAGCGCTGGTACCGGAGGGGCCAGTCTAGGCGCTGGTACCGGAGGGGCCAGTCTGGGCGCTGGTACCGGAGGAGCCAGTCTTGTTGCTGGTACAGGAACCAGTCTGGGAGCAGGCACCAACCATAGGTGCTGAAACTGTGACCAGCCTTGGAGCTGCTGGGGCCAGAGCCGGACCTAGTGCAGCTGATGCTGAACTGACAGCTGAAACTGCTGCTGTCACTGAGCTAACAGGTGAAACTGCTGCTGAACTGACAGCTGAAACTGTTGCTGTCACTGAGCTAACAGGTGAAACTGCTGCTGTCACTGAGCTAACGTGAAACTGCTGCTGTTAAACTCAGACGTTCAGCTTCTTGAGGGCTCAGAGGAGAATTTGATGTAGATGGGGAACTGTGATCAGCAGGTGGTGAGTTGGGAGGTGGACCTGGCTGTATGCGAGCGAGCAGCAGTGAACGTATCACACAACGCTCCCTCCACGCCCGCTCGAACAGCCGCCACGCCTCCGGCGAGTCCTCGTTGTCAGCTCCCGAGTATGAGGAAATTATTTCCTCTGCTGCAACAAATCTGTCCCACAGATCACTGGAGCCGCGGACGTCCTGTCCCCTCACGGCAGGTGTGCAGGAGCGCGTGACGTCCACGCACCCAGCAACAGGAGCGCATGGGTTGACACACGCCCTCCCCTTTGAAGACTTCCCCGGCTTTTCTGACAGCTGAGGAGAGTTTGACGGTGGGCGGGACTGGAACCCGGAAATGTCCACTCGTTCAGTCCCGTGGTGACGTGGACTGAGAGCAGGTGCCGGATCCGCCCAGAACCCATCTGATCCCATGTCCTCGTCCGAGTCCTCGTCCGAGTCGGACCACATCGAACCGAGTGTTGGGGCGGGGGAGGGAGACGGCCGAAAAGCTGCGCGGCCGCCTCCGAGCTTCCTCCGTTCTTCCTCCTCAACAAGAAGCGGGGATGAGAGGAACTCCGTTTCAGGGCTGAGATCCCTCCTGACGTTTTCTGTTCGGAATCCGAACATGCGGATGGCTGTCGGCACGTCCTGACCTGGGGCCGCGTCCGGCAGCCGCCGAGCGGGTCCGTTGTTCCGCCTGCTGGGCTTGCGTCGGTTAGGTCGGGTCATAATATCACGATTTGGTTCCGGTGAGCAAGCAAACCCAGAGTGCAGGCAGGACAGGACTCGGAGACGGAGAATGTAAAATAATAAACACTTTAATAATGAAAACAAAAGGCTGACAGGGCAGCAACTACTTACAAAATGATGAGGAAGTGTTTGGCTCCACCAGACATAGGGAGAAAATGACTATGACCCGACAAATGCTAAGACCTGAATCCTCACCTAAATACAGACCAAAGTAATTAACTAAAACACTGAACACCTGTGGGACATCTGACAGGGGAGGAGGCGCAGGGATGAGAAGGAGCCAACAGAGGGAGAGTGAGAAACAATATGAAACACATGACAGGGGCAAAGCCTGTCAGACTTCACATCTGCCTTCAACACCATGATCCCCCAAACTCTGATAGACAAACTATCTACACTTGGACTAAGCCCCTCTATTTGTAACTGGGTACTAGACTTCTTAACAGACAGACCACAGTCCGTGAAGATCCACAACTTCTCCTCCTCCACCATAACCCTCAGCACTGGCTCTCCTCAAGGATGTGTGCTGAGCCCCCTTCTGTTCACTCTGCTCACATATGATTGTACAGCCACACTTCCAGGCTGTCATATTGTTAAGTTTGCAGATGATACAGCGGTGGTGGGATGCATCACAAACAATGATGAGTCCAGCTACAGACAGGAGGTGGAACACCTGGAGAGCTGGTGCAAAGAGAATAATCTTCACATGAATGTGAAGAAGACAAAGGAGATGATTGTGGACTTCAGAAGGAACAAACACACCCACGCCCCACTGAAAATAGGTGGGTCTGCAGTGGAAGTGGTCTCCAGCTACAAATACTTGGGTGTACACATGAATGATAACCTCAGCTGGAGCAACAACACCACCAGCCTGATCAAGAAAGGTCATCAGAGACTCTACTTCCTCAGACGGCTGAGACGTGCTGGTCTGAGCAGCCCAGTCCTCACCTCCTTCTACAGGTGTGCAGTGGAGAGCGTCCTGTGCTCCAGCATCAACGTGTGGCATGGAGGCTGCACAGTTGAAGAGAGGAAAGCTCTACAGAGAGTGGTGAAGGCTGCACAGAAGTCTGTTGGAGTCAGTCTCCCCACCATCACAGACATTTACACCTCCAGATGCAGGAAAAGAGCCACCTGCATCATGAAAGACCTCACTCACCCAGCACACTCACTCTTTGCCCCACTCCCCTCAGGACGGAGGTTGAGGAGCATCAAATGTAGAACCACTAGACTGAGGAACAGCTTCTACCCTGAGGCTGTTAGACTCATGAATAAATAAAAATAAAATAAAAAATAAACACTGCAAAATATCACATTGTGCTGATGCTGATCTGTTTTCTTGTTGCTGTGTTCATCTGTGTTCATCTGTGTTCATCTGTGACCATCTGCTCATACAAACTCATGTTCGTGCTGCTGTTTATTTCCACTATATTAGGCTTAGTGTATTACTAGTTGATGTTTTTCTTAGTTAATTCTAGATGTTATTACTGTTTTTCTCTTGCATTTGTTGTTGGATGTAACTGGGACCCCGTGTACATAATCTCGTTTTTATCACATGTACCACATGCGGTGCAAATGACAATAAAGACTCTCTGACTCTCTCTCTAAATTATTAGATAAAAGTAATGGTGATATGAAAGCAACATGGCGAGTAATGAATAGTGTTCTGAAGAATCATAAAGCAAAAACTGGTATTTCAAAATATTTTGTAAAGGACAACGATGAAGTTCACGATGAAAATGAAATTGTAAATGGATTTAATCAATATTTTGTGAATGTTGGATCAAGCCTTGCAGCTAAAATACCAAAAGTAGATAATAATGTGAGCCATTCAATTACAGGTTGTGCAAACAGTATTCTTCTAAATGGAACTAACAAAGAGGAAATAATGAATGTAGTAAAAAATCTTACAGACAAGAGATCAAAAGACTGGGTGGACATGGATATGATGTTTGTAAAGGACATAATGAGCCATGTTATTGAGCCGTTTACATATATATGTAATTTATCATTTTCAACAGGAATATTTCCAGATAACATGAAAGTAGCTAAGGTAGTTCCTCTTTTTAAAAATGGTGATAAATGTGTGTACAACAATTATAGACCTATATCCTTGTTACCACAGTTTTCAAAAATTCTTGAAAAACTTTTTGTAAACAGACTAGATCAATTTATAGATAAACAAAATATTCTAAGCAACAGTCAGTATGGGTTCAGAGCAAAAAACTCTACATCAATGGCTCTCATGGAATTAATGGAACAAATAACTACTGCTGTCGATCAAAAACAATATTGTGTCAGTATTTTTGTTGATTTAAAAAAGCATTGATACTATTGATCACACCATTCTCCTTGAAAAATTGAACAAATATGGTATTAGAGGACCAGCATTACAGTGGGTATCTAGCTATTTAAAAGATAGGAGACAATTTGTACAAATAAATGATGTAAGATCTGACCTCTGTAATATCACATGTGGAGTTCCCCAAGGCTCTGTACTTGGACCAAAGCTATTTATTTTATATGTGAATGACTTGGTAAATGTGTCAGGACTCCTTAAATGTGTACTTTTTGCTGATACCACTTTTTTCTGTTTAGGTGAAGATGTAGAACAAATGTTGGAATTGATAAAGACAGAATTTGTCAAAATACAAACTTGGTTTAAAATCAATAAATTATCATTAAATCTAGAAAAAAACTAATTACATGATATTCAGTAATAAAAAGAAAACTGTTGATGTTCCACTCAAAATTGAGGGTGTTGAGATTTGTAGAGTGAGTGAGGTGAAGTTTTTGGGTGTTATCATTGATGACAAACTGACATGGAAACAACACAAATTCTGTAAGAATAAAAATAGCTAAATCGATTGCAGTACTGTACAAAGTCAGAGACCTATTGAATGATAAAGCTCTGTATTTGTTGTATAACACAATCATTGTTCCACACTTAATCTATTGTATTGATGTTTGGGGGAAAGCGTGTAAAACAATCACAAAGCCTATTTTTGTATTACAGAAAAGAGCTGTAAGAATTATCACTAGAAAACATTACCGTCATCCATCTAGTACATTATTTTATCAACTGAAGTTATTGAAGTTCCATGATTTGGTAGATTATAATATTTTATCAGTTATGTACTGTATAGGGCTCAGAATAACGCATTACCTTTAAATATCCAAATGCATTTTGTTAAAAGACAAAGTTGTTATAACCTTAAGGGAACAGAGATGTTTATAAAACCATACCATACCATACCATACCATTTTAATTATAAAGCACTTTAAACAGGAACAAGTCCACACCAAAGTGCTGGACAAACAAACACGCAACAGGCAACACAGACAATGAAGTACAACACGAAAAACATAAAAACATTGCAGATCATAAATAAAACGATCCAATACAAATCAGCTGGCATTGAAAGCAATGGAGTAGTAGTGAGTTTTTAACCGGGATTTGAAAACCGAGAGGGAGGGGGCCTGTTTGATGAGCAGCGGTAACTCGTTCCAGAGTCTTGGGCCTGCTACAGAGAACGCCCTGTCACCCCTGCGCTTAAGGCGAGTTTCTGGAACTATTAAGAGTACCTGATCCTCTGACCTCAAAGCACGTGGAGGGACATATGGGTGTATCAGATCCGAGAGATAGGCGGGGGCGAGACTGTTCAGCGATTTGTAGACATACATGAGAATTTTGAATTGGATTCGAAGATGAACCGGTAGCCAGTGAAGGGAGGCCAAGACTGGTGTAATGTGCTCACAATTCAGAACTAGTTTGAAGGGACGTTCTACCTCAATCCAGGGAATTAGATTATGGAATGGCTTGGAGAATGAAGTTAAAAATGCCAAGTCAATGTTTACATTTAAGAAAATGATCAAAATGAATTTGTTAAAACTATATATAGTATTTTCTGGTGTATAGGTCGCACCTGTGTATAGGTCGCATTGTCCAATTATCACCAATAGATTGTAAAAATCCCTAGATGGGTCACACCAATAGGTCGCCGGTGTATAGGTCGCACCTACGTTTAGCTCTGCTGCAAATGTCTGCCACAGGAGCGCACAGCAAGGCTTTTAAGAAGATTAACACTTAAAAACAATTATTTGTTTGATAAAAATTATAGCAAATATGTGTCTGAGCTGAACTTTTCCTTAATAAATGAACGTAATTGTGAAATGAGCTGGATTTAAAAATTTGTTTCGCCGAAAGTGATAACAAGCCATATATAGGTCGCACCCGAGTATAGGCCGCAGGCCTTGAAAAAAACATAAAAAGGTGCGACCTATACACAGGAAAATACGGGTATATAAAAAGACATATTGTGTATTGTATTATTTAGAAAATTAGAAATAGTTAGTCATTTTGTACTGTTGGTGGAAGATTATTATTGTTTAATCTGATTAGAAAGAGTAAGTCATTTTGTACTGTTGGTGGAAGATTATTACTGTATTGTTTAATCTGATTGTTTGAAAAAAAGGGCAGATATAATAAGATTTATTCTTCTTTCTGCTACCTTTCATTTTTTTATATTTTGTACATTATCATTTATGGGATTGTCTTGTATTGTGTTTCTTTTGTAAAAAAAATGAACAAATTTAATAAACATAACCATAAACATACATGTTTAAAACAAATAAAAAAGATTTGAATAAGAACTGCAACAGCATGCTACAACTGTTATCAACTGGTGGTCCATGGGCCACTAGGTTTGTTGGAAGATACTTTAGTGGTCACTAGGGGTGACTTTATAAAGCTAAAAATATCTGATTTTTAACATTTATTGATATTTTTACAATTTAAAACAAATAAGACCATAGGTGGAGGAGTTTAAGTATCTCGGGATCTTGTTCACGAATGAGGGAAAACTGGACCGTGAGATCGATAGGCGGATAGGTGCAGCGTCCGCAGTGAAGCGGGCACTGTACCGGTCTGTCGTGGTGAAGAGAGAGCTGAGTCAAAAGGCAAAGCTCTCAATTTACCGATCGATCTACGTTCCCACCCTCATCTATGGTCATGAGCTTTGGGACCCTGAGGCTGTCAGACTCATGAATAAATAAATAATAAGAATAAACACTGCAAAATGTCACATCATACTGATACTGTACTGATCTGTTTCTTGTTGCTGCGTTCATCTGTGACCATCTGCTCATGTTCGTGCTGCTGTTTATAATGATGTTTTTCTACTACATTAGGGCTTAGTGTATTACTAGCTGATGTGATGTCTCTCTTAGTTAATCCTAGATGTTATTATTGTATTTCTCTTGCATTTGTTGTTGGATGTAACTGGGACCCTGTGTACATAATCTCGTTTTCAACACATGTACTACATGCGGTGCAAATGACAATAAATTCTCTCTGACTCTGACTCTGACTCTATTGACCGAAAGAACAAGATCTCGGATACAAGCGGCTGAAATGAGTTTTCTCCGCAGGGTGTCTGGACTCTCCCTTAGAGATAGGGTGAGAAGCTCAGTCATCCGGGAGGGACTCGGAGTAGAGCCGCTGCTTCTCCACATCGAGAGGAGCCAGTTGAGGTGGCTCGGGCATCTGGTTAGGATGCCTCCTGGACGCCTCCCTGGTGAGGTGTTCCGGGCATGTCCCACCGGGAGGAGACCCAGAGGAAGACCCAGGACACGCTGGAGGGACTATGTTTCTCGGCTGGCCTGGGAACGCCTTGGGATTCCCCCAGAGGAGCTGCTCCAAGTGGCTGGGGAGAGGGAAGTCTGGGCCTCCCTACTTAGGCTGCTACCCCCGCGACCCGACCCCGGATAAGCGGAAGAAGATGGATGGATGGATGGGTACCACAGATCCAAAATTCACTTTTTAATGGGTTTTTTACTCAACTTTGGTTATGTACTTCTTAAAAAACAATCCTAGGGCCAAAAAAATGCACCCAGTGGTATATTTACTCGAAGTACTGTATATTTATTTTTCTGTGATATAAATGTCTCGTTTTCAAATTGTGACATTACAAGCGCCAGGACAACCCACCCCAACCTGAGTCCAGCCCCTCACCTAGCAACCCCTGGTGCGGCTCCACCTACTTCAGTATAAAAGACGTCACGGTTGTTTTTCCTGAGTTCATCTCAGCACAATGGCTACTAGAGTTCGATGTTTCGTCGTTAGTTATGCAGTACCGCTAGCTAATAACTAATTATCTATCAACGAAAAAACTTATTTATGGGCTCTTAAATCAACCGGACGACTGCTCGCGGACCATATCCGGTCCGCGCCGGATGTGGTCCGTGAAAAAAGCGGTCCCCGCTAGAGAGAGCGTGTATAGCAGTTAGCAGCCAGTGTGTTACTCTGCAGCCTTATTGCTTGTTTTCGAAGAGTTTTTAACATGGAGGGTGAACTTATGGATGTTTCTCAGCGGCCTATACGCGACGCGTCAGCGCCTCATTTGCCCTGCCCAAAATGGCGTCTGCCTCTGGGTCTGACTCAGGGTCCCCTTTGGAGGGCGGAGTTAATGTCTTTGAGATTTTTATTAATGAAAAGTGCATTATAAATGGAATTCATTATTATTATTATGTCAACAGATTTTTGAAGGGCGTGGCCTTATCATAAACAGCCTGTTCAGATCGGAAGTGAGAAAAGGCACAACTAGAAAGGGGATATTTTATTATCTAATAATTATTTTGTGCATTAAATTGAATGAACATGGTCTGGATAACCCACAGACATACCATAAAAATTTATAAAACCAATATTTGGTCTCCTTTAAAAGTGATTTTGAACTTCAAGCCGTGTGTAATCATGGGAAATCCGATTAGACACGAACGCACCATCTGTGACGTAGTGTGAGGCAGAGGGCTCTGGTCTCTTTAATAGCGGACAATTTAAAACCCGACGAATTTATCAATCTATGTGAAGATTTGAGCTATTTGTCTTCATTTTGGGAAGCAGAAAATAGTTTGGGTGATGGAACAAGAAACAACAGGATCTAATTTAGGTCTGATGCTGTATCAGACTTACCTTCATGTCGAGCTGCTCATACCCGCGCACTGTGACAAGCCCAGAGCTCTGCCTCACACTACGTCACAGATGGTGCGTTCGTGTGTAATTGGATTTCCCATGATTAAACACGGCTTGAAGTTCAAAATCACTTTTAAAGCAAAATTAAAGTGATTTATCATTTTGTTTGCAAAAACGAACATATTTAAATGATAAAATATATATATATTGAGTAATTTTATGAAAATTAAAAAATCATGTCAGTGGGGCTTTAAAGTATGTTTGGCTCTTTGTACTTGTTCCAGTGTTCACATATTTGCAAAATAAACGACAGGAAAACTGTTAAAACTAGTATTTTTTGTTGTCTGTATAACAAATAAAATTCAGTTTTATGTTAGTTTTGGTCAAAGCTTGAAGGAGCCGCTGCAGAGGAACCAAAGACCCACATGTGGCTCCAAAGCCGCAGGTTGCAGACCCCTGGCACCTGAATTGAGAAAATGCATGCAGTCAACATGTTTATAGTCATTGTTTATCTTTCACATTTGTTGCTACAAGATACAACTCCTGACCATATGACATTTATTATGCAAACTACATTTACATAACTGACATGAATTGTGACCTGTCCAGGTGTCCCCCGCCTCTCGCAGTGACCCCCCGCAACCCGAAAAGGAAGAAGCAGCTAAGATAATGGACAGATGGATTAATCTGGTTATTGTTGTGTGTGTGTTTTCAGGGGACTACTGTGATGCCCAACCTGACCTCTGTGCTTTTTGACAAGAATGAATGGGAAACTCCCAACATTTTCAACCCTGGACACTTCCTGGATGAGGAGGGGAAGTTCAAAAGAAGGGAAGCATTTTTACCTTTCTCTGCAGGTAAAAATAACATTTGACTGTATTCTTGCCATTAATAACTGAACTAATTCTGTTTAAAACTGTATGAAGATGATACAGAAACAATAGGCCTGTGAGATGATGAATGTTTTTCTTTCCAGGAAAGCGTGCATGTCTCGGTGAGAGCCTGGCAAAGATGGAGCTTTTCTTATTCTTTGTTGGTTTGTGTCAGAGGTTTCACTTTTCCACTTCGGACGGAGTTACGCTCAGTGCAGAAGGAATAACTGGAGCCACACGCTCACCATACCCATTCAAGATCATTGCCAAACCCCATTCTGATGTGCAACCTACATCCAATCAAGCAAATGCAGCAGAAAAGTAAAAACATACTTTGTGTACATAATATATGTTATCACTGTGTAAATATTGTCCATGGTTGTTTTATACTTGTATATGGTATAGATCACTGTTGCATACCCTTTGTTCATTTATAACATTTAACTTTGTGTAAATGTAGTAATTTATTATTTTATTTCCCACAGTCAAAATATGATCACGAATAAAACATTAAGGGTGGCACGGTGGTGCAGTTAGTAGAGCTGCTCCCTCTCAGCAAGAAGGTCGCCCAATCAAATTCCGGTCAGGGACCTTTCTGGGTGGAGTTTGCATGTTTGTGTATATGTGGATTTTCTCCAGGTACTTCAGCTTCCTCCCACAGACCAAAAACATGCATGTTAGACTGATTGGTAACTCTAAATTGCCATAGGTGTGAGTGAGAGTGAATGGTTGTTTAATTTGTCTCCATGTGTCTGTGATGGACTGGAGACGTGTCCAGGTGTCCCCGCCTCTCACACAGTGACCCAAAAAGGAAGAAGCAGGTAAAGATAATGGATGGATAAAGCAATAAAACGAGCATTCACAAACTTTCATAACAGTCTGTTTCTTCCTGCACTTTACATAAACACAATGTCAAAAAAAGTATCTTTAAAGCAAGTACATTAAAGTTAATGTTCTTTTTTTATCATCATGTTTGAGTACTTGTCAAGAGTCAAGGTTTTTGGATTTATATTTCAGCCAGACCACAAGAATGTAAAAACAAAAAAACACATTTACTGATATTAGCTGCTGGAGAGTCAGGATCCAGCTGGTGACAGATCCCCACAGGCAGGTCAAGAGAGTTTCTCAAGCATGCAAGGTGGATGCCACCTGTTGGAGCTGGGCAGGATCACTGTCACTTAGTGAAACGCAGCTGCAAGATAGAGCTGAGAAGAGTGTGGTCAGAGAGGAAAATTCAAGAACAAGGTCCAGAACACAGGCAAGAGTCAGTCATGACAGCGAGTCAGTCCCAGTAATAAATCCAAAACGTAAACCTTGAGGCATGGTAATAGAAGATTGATACCATGGGCAGAAGGAGTAATGTAATCCAAATCAGGCAAGGGGCAGGCAAAGCGAAGGATCCAGGAAACAGGTGTGAGGTTGTAATACAAATAGCAAGGCTTGAGGTTCAGGCATAAAAGGGATGTTTTTTTCAAATAGGAAGGCGGTTCCAGCAGATCCTCCTCTGATTTTATCTTCAAATGGTGTCCCTATTGAGTTTGTTGATTCCTATAAATATCTGGGTATCCTGATCGATTCACATCTCTCTTTTAAACTCCACGTGGAAAACCTAGTGAAGAAACTGAAAGTTAAACTGGGTTTCTTTTTCAGAAACAGATCATGTCTAACACTGAATGTTAGGAAACGCCTTGTATCTGTGACTTTCCTTCCCTCCATTGATTACGGTGACATTCTCTACATGAATGCTCCTACAAGCACCCTGCGGATGTTGTCTATCATGGTGCACTAAGATTCATAACTGGCTGTGATTATCGTACCCACCACTGCACCCTGTATTCACTGGTTAACTGGACATCATTAACCTCACGCAGACTCTTCCACTGGTACATTTTCATCTTTAAATCACTTCTTGGTCTGCTGCCCTCATACATCTCCTCCTACATGTCTTTGCGTGAGTGCAGCTACAGCGTGCGCTCTCAGGACATGATTACCTGCAGTGTTCCGTCAGTGAGGACTGAACTTGGAAAAAGGGCCTTCTCCTACTCTGCTCCTGCTTCATGGAATATCTTACAAAAAGATCTGAAGCTCTCGACCTTGACTTCTCTAAATGGTTTTCAGAATCTGTTGGAATCCTGGCAAAAACCAATGCAGATTTGTTCCTGTCTTTGATTTTATACGTCTACCTTATGTTTTGCTCGTTTTTTGATACTTTGTTTAAAAAAAAAAAAGTATTTCTTTCTTTTGTTTTTTCTCTTTTTTGTTTTCTATTGTTTATTGTTTGTTTATTGTTTAAGGAAATTCTACCATTGCTGTTCATCGTTCTTTAGTTTTAGCAGGTCGCTTTCGTAAATGAGCCCATGAGGTTCAATAAGATTTACCTGACTAAATAAAAGGTTGAATGAAAAAACCAAGAAACTATGAATGGCTTGAATATAAGGGACCATGTGAGGTTTAATAATCTGGCAAGGGACGAATGAATCTCTTAAATAGTGCAGGTGACAGGTGCAGTGAATCGGTGCTGATGAGCTGAACGAGGGCAGAGCGACAGAGAAACATGACATGAGAGGCTGTGAGCGAGGCAGGGAACAGAGGACATAATAAAGGCATAAAGGGGAAGAGACTTGAGCAGATGGGGGTCAAGCAGAGACCACTGATCATGACAGTACTTGACTTCTTTGTGTAGTTTTGTATTCAAAAGTACAAAACCAATTTTTTCACCTTTGAAACAACAATGCGATACATGTGATTATAAAAATTGCAATTTTAGAAAATCAATTTATTGACAAAAACAGCAAAACATTTAAAATTCCTGGTACATTTCTTTTACGAGTTGCACACATACATTTTACATTTCTTATGGGGATCCTGTCGTACCTTTGATTGTACTTCTCTATTATGAGTAAAACTTCTTTACAACTAATATTTAAAAAATCATTTGCTACAGACAAACAAAGTGACTAGTACCAACATATACCAACATGTGGCAATATCATAATAAACAGCCCAAAAATGTTACTGCCAGGATTCAGTGAGAAGGCAATTAGCACCCTCTTTAGGAGGTTAAAAGTAAAACAGGTAAACTATAGGGGACACTTCTTTTGGAAATAAATATAGTTTGTACTTTGCAACTCAAATGTATTAGCCTAAAAACACAACAGAAAATTTTAAGAAGCTTTTATGTTTCATACGAGAGGTTCTGTGTGAGTTTAACAATGTTCTGACGTCTGGATTTAAAGCTGGTGTAGAATCAAGTTTCAATGTTAACTTTGTATCACAGGAATGATTAGTGAATAGGAACTAGAGAGTTCCTAGAGTAAGTTTGACGGGAAAGAGACAAAGTTAAATTGGTTATTATTGCACTCTATGCACAGGGGAAAAGCTAAAATCACTGAGCGGAGTGGACATTCACTAAAAATCCATGCGTAGGGCAGCACGTGTTGCTTTGGCTGCTGAGTTACTGCCCTGCAGTGGGGTATAACTTCATTACACTTTAAGCTCAGGTTCCTGTTGATAAGTTCTCAATCATCCAATTCTAATAACCCTGACCCCTCCTCAAAGGCTGAAAGCAGCTGTTTGTAAGGTCACTTGCGTGCTCATGTGTTTGAAGTGTTGTGCATTTGTGTCTTGTTGAGTAATGTGGTGTATGACACAGTCTACTTGGAGGTGGAGGTAGACACGTTGATAGAAGCAGTTCTGCGTGGGGCGTTGGAGACTTGGCGCTGCTGTGACAAGAAGGAATGACTGGGGGAGAGCCCAGAGGAGGTGCGGCCTGCAAGACGGGACCAATCAGAGCCAGAGGAGCCGCCAATCGTACCATGGCACAAAGTCCAATGGTGTTGTCCAAGATACGAGTGAGTAATCTCCTTTCCCCACAATAGTAGTATAAGCCCGATCTAACAAGAGGGCCAATCACTTTTCTATCCCCTTTTTCTGTGCTCGCTAACCTCGTCTGATTGCACCAGCTTGGGTCAATCATGCCCACATTTATTTTGGCATTTGGACTCGTGAAATTAAAACAGAAGTAATCATTGCGTTTTGTAGCATGGAACGGGCCAGCTTTGGTGTGATTCCCGGCTAAGGGAAACACTTCACTTAAGGTTGTACAATTAGCGTGCATCTGCGTTCTGGTCAAGTTTAGCATGCAATCAAACCCCCATGTATCCTCTGGGAACAAGGGAGCCGGCTCAGTGTACAACAGCGGGCGTGCTGCGGCGCATGCCACGCATTCAGACAACGAGGCCTGCTTTGCCGCCTCCGATAACCATGCCAACCATATATTATTGTCATGGTATCCGGTAGACATTG
>JBBPBX010006181.1:36194-69392 GCA_038048925.1 Garcialebias charrua
ATTAAGAGTAGAAACATCTTGTCTAAAAATGAAGAAAAACTGGTTCATGCATTTGTCACGTCAAGACTGGACCACTGCAATGGTTTATTATCTGGGTGTCCAAATTGTCGTTTAAAAAGTCTTCAGTTTATCCAAAATGTTGCTGCCGGAGTCGTAACTGGAGTTAGTAGGAGAGATCATACCTCTCCAGTTTTAGCTTCTCTCCATTGTCTCCCTGTCAAATCCAGAATTGAATCAAAAATCTTACTTCTAACCTACAAAGCCATCAACAACCTAGCTCCATCTTATATTACAGATCTTATTGCGTCTGCTCTTTGTGGACTTCACATCTGCCTTCAACACCATGATCCCCCAAACTCTGATAGACAAACTATCCACACTTGGACTAAGCCCCTCCTATTTGTAACTGGGTCTTAGACTTCTTAACAAACAGACCACAGTCCGTGAAGATCCACAACTTCTCCTCCTCCACCATCACCCTCAGCACTGGCTCTCCTCAGGGATGTGTGCTGAGCCCTCTTCTGTTCACTCTGCTCACATATGATTGTACAGCCACACATCCAGGCTGTCATATTGTTAAGTTTGCAGATGATACAGCTGTGGTGGGATGCATCACAGATAATGATGAATCCAGCTACAGACAGGAGGTGGAACATCTGGAGAGTTGGTGCAAAGAGAATAACCTTCACATGAATGTGAAGAAGACGAAGGAGATGATTGTGGACTTCAGAAGGAACAAACACACCCACACCCCACTGTATATAGGTGGATCTGCGGTGGAGGTGGTCTCCAGCTACAAGTACCTGGGTGTACACTTGAATGATAACCTCAGCTGGAGCAATAACACCACCAGCCTGATCAAGAAAGGTCATCAAAGACTCTACTTCCTCAGACGGCTGAGACGAGCTGGTCTGAGAAGCTCAGTCCTCACCTCGTTCTACAGGTGTGCAGTGGAGAGCATCCTGTGCTCCAGCATCAACGTGTGGCATGGAGGCTGCACAGTTGCAGAGAGGAAAGCTCTACAGAGAGTGGTGAAGGCTGCACAGAAGTCTGTGGGAGTCAGTCTCCCCACCATCACAGACATTTACACCTCCAGATGCAGAAAAAGAGCCACCTGCATCATGAAAGACCTCACTCACCCAGCACACTCACTCTTTGCACCACTCCCCTCGGGACGGAGGTTGAGGAGCATCAAATGTAGAACCACTAGACTGAGGAACAGCTTCTACCCTGAGGCTGTCAGACTCATGAATAAATAAATAATAAGAATAAACACTGCAAAATGTCACATCATGCTGATACTGATCTGTTTCTTGTTGCTGCGTTCATCTGTGACCATCTGCTCATGTTCGTGCTGCTGTTTATAATGATGTTTTTCTACTACATTAGGGCTTAGTGTATTACTAGCTGATGTCTCTCTTAGTTAATCCTAGATGTTATTATTGTTTTTCTCTTGCATTTGTTGTTGGATGTAACTGGGACCCTGTGTACATAATCTCGTTTTCAACACATGTACTACATGCGGTGCAAATGACAATAAATTCTCTCTGACTCTGACTCTGACTTATTGTTCCATATTTTCCTAACAGAGCACTTTGTACTTGGACTGCAGGCTTACGTGCAGTTCCTAGAGTTTCCAAAAGCAGAATGAGAGGCAGAGCTTTCAAATATCCGGCTCCTCTCTTGTGGAACCAACTTCCAGTTTCTGTCTGTGAGGCTGACACATTGTCCAGTTTTAAGACTGGACTTAAGACTTTCCTTTTTGATAAATCCTATAGTTAGGGGTTTCCTGAGCCATCTCTTAGTCAGAGTCAGAGTCAGAGTCAGAGAGTCAGAGAGTCAGAGAGTCTTTATTGTCATTTGCACCGCATGTGGTACATGTGATGAAAACGAGATTATGTACACGGGGTCCCAGTTACATCCAACAACAAATGCAAGAGAAAAACAGTAATAACATCTAGAATTAACTAAGAAAAACATCAACTAGTAATACACTAAGCCTAATATAGTGGGAATAAACAGCAGCACGAACATGAGTCTGTATGAGCAGATGGTCACAGATGAACACAGCAACAAGAAAACAGATCAGCATCAGCATGATGTGATATTTTGCAGTGTTTATTTTTTATTTTATTTTTATTTATTCATGAGTCTAACAGCCTCAGGGTAGAAGCTGTTCCTCAGTCTAGTGGTTCTACATTGATGCTCCTCAACCTCCGTCCTGAGGGGAGTGGGGCAAAGAGTGAGTGTGCTGGGTGAGTGAGGTCTTTCATGATGCAGGTGGCTCTTTTCCTGCATCTGGAGGTGTAAATGTCTGTGATGGTGGGGAGACTGACTCCAACAGACTTCTGTGCAGCCTTCACCACTCTCTGCAGAGCTTTCCTCTCTTCAACTGTGCAGCCTCCATGCCACACGTTGATGCTGTTATAGGATTAGACTGCTGGAGGACAAATTGACCACATTTCCTCACTCTGTTGCTGTTTTACTTGCCCAACTCAACCCGTTTGTGTTTGTAATTATTTCTATCTTTGACATGTGTTTTTTTTTTTTTTTTTGTCTTTCCTCCTATAGAAAGTACACCTGGATCTGTTTTCTGTTTGTTTCTCCTTCCTGTCCTCTCAAACCCCAGCTGGTTAAAGCAAATGGCCAATGGTCTTAAGTCTGTTCTGCTGGAGGTTTCTTCCTGTTAAAAGAGAGTTTTTCCTTTCCACTGTCTCCTTTGTGCTTGCTCAGGATGGGAGGCTGACAAAGTGAAGGTTCAACAAAATCTGCTGCTTCCTATAAATTTTATTAATTTACCTTTTTTAATGTACGGTATGTGGATGTTTGTTTACAGTGCCCTGAGACAACTTATGTTGTGAATTGTTGCTGTATAAATGAACCAAATAATAATAAATGATAAATAATAAACTACGGTCAGTTGAGGTGGCTCGGGCATCTGGTTAGGATGCCTCCTGGACGCCTCCCTGGTGAGGTGTTCGGGCATGTCCCACCGGGAGGAGACCCAGAGGAAGACCCAGGATACGCTGGAGGGACTATGTTTCTTGGCTGGCCTGGGAACGCCTTGGGATTCCCCCAGAGGAGCTGCTCCAAGTGGCTGGGGAGAGGGAAGTCTGGGCCTCCCTACTTAGGCTGCTGCCCCCGCGACCCGACCCCGGATAAGCGGAAGAAAAAGGATGGATGGATGGATGGAAATAATAAACTAAGAAAATTGAACTTACATTGCGAGCTTTTTCCAGGTACATCTTATACCTCTCGTCCATGGCTTTCATGTCGTCGTCCTTTTTCTTCAGAGCGGCCATAAGTTCTTCCAGTTTCAGAGCTTAGAAACAAGGAATCATCAACGGGTTGTTGGTTTGTTTGTGTTTGTGTGTGTGTTGACAGCAGGGCACAATGATGATAAACCATAAAACTTACAAGTCTGAGTTTTGTCAGGCTGAAGATCCTCCAGCAGCTCTTTCTTCTTCATGATTTCATCTTGGGCCTCATTCAACTGGACCCTGAAACATAAAGAAGACCAACTCCTGCTCAAGAACACCTTATTTTATATTACTGTACATGTACATGTGCACAACCATACTCACATGTGAGCATCCAGTTTCCGCTTCAGATTTGACTTAAAAAAATAATGAACAAAGTGACTGTAGATGGCAAAAAAATCTAAACAAAATACTCTGCAAGTGAATACTTTTGAATACATGTTGATTAAAAAATACTGGCCTCAGTTTTTCTGCCAGCAGATTTCGAGACACTTACATTGTCCGGTTTGATTGCCTGAATCTGCAGAGCCTTCTGGAGCTCTTCAACCTGCTGCTGCAGCTCACTGACTCGCTCTCGGCTCAGTCTACAGATTGAACAAGCAGAGGAAGGTAAAGAAGCAGGAGGGATGTACGTATTTAGAATGAAGTCCCCAGAACTATATAAAAACTGTTCACCTGTTCTCGGTTTTCTGTTCACTGTGAGTCTTATCGGCTTCTTCCAGCTGGGCCTGCAGGGTGGAAATCTTCTCCTGCTCGAATTCCTCCTGCTGCACCCTCAGCATTTTATTCTCGTGCTGCAGTCTGATGAACTTTTCTCTGAACGAACACACCAAGTCATTGCTCACCCACATAACAAATACAATACAAGCCTTAAAACGAACCAGTAAGATATTACCTGTATTCAACAGGTAAAAGTTCAGCTGCCAGGTTTTCATGGTTTGGGCTGCCAGAAGGAAGCATCCCTACAAGGAAACAAAGCAGTAAGGAATCAGCAAATTGCCATTAGGCAGCATCGTCATTACAGGATAGTGTGATGAAACACCTGCTTGGAAGAGTTGGTGCTCGTGAGCTTGAGTGCATCGAAGCTCCTCATTAATTTCTTTGAGAGAATCTCTCTCAATGATGATCCTCTAAAGGAGCACACATTTTCAAACGGAGAAAAAAAAATTAGCGTTTTATCAGAAATAAAGTACTGCTGATGTATTTCCAAAGTTGCTGGACCTCTTTTTCTTTCATCACAGCTTCGTGTTTTTCCTCCAACTTCTTTATTTCAAAAGCCATAGTGTCTGCTCGCCTCGTCTCCTCAGACAACTTCCTGTGAAGTGCCTGGACCTTAAAAACAAAAGAAAAGAAAACAACGTGACATTTTCTCTCCACAAAAAGCAACATTTAAAATGAACCAACATTTTAAAAGTTTGTGCTTACTTGTCTTTTGTATGATTCCAGCTGTGAACGGGCAGCGTTTGCTTTACGCAGCTCCTCCTCCAGGCTGAAGGTGTTTTGCATGTAGGTCATGTTATTCTCCTCCAACATCTTCATCTGCCTCTTCAGGTCACCAAGACTCTCCAGCTTACGCTTGTAGGTCTCCACTGAGGCCTCTAGCGTCACTACCTGATCTGAGTAGTTCCTACAAGAATCCAACAAAACTTTCAAACAAGATCTGAAGTAGGCTTGTCACAATAAATCAATTAATCACATGATAAATGAAAATGATCAACCTCATTTTCATTTATTGTTTCTTCGTGTCTCTCTCTTTCTACTGACGACACTGGATGACAAAAAGCTCATCTCCAGTGCTCTTCACTGACCCGCCCCCACCATTTCTCTTTTCTCTTTAAAACCCGTTTTAACCGTCCAAAATCGTGTTTTTGGATCATTAAAAGTAGCTAAGCTGAGAAGCTAAGCGAACAGGCCGACCTCAGGGAAAAAACTGTCTTGTCGAAGCTCCAAAATTCATGGTTGAAACCCGTGCCTTCATGTAAAAAGTTTTTCTCTGCAAAGAGAAGCTGAGAACTTGTTTACTGATTTTTTAAATTAAAAGCTTTGTGTGAAAAATGTTACGCTAAAGAGCTCAAACCACACTGAGCGTCCTCCATTTTGAGAACCAAAGAGAGACAGCCCATGTCACATCAAGAGGCCTCCTTCCCATTTTTCTTAGAGACGCTGCTTGCTCCCGCACTATCCATCCTTTGGTTCAAACTCTTATACTGCCATCCGATGGTCAAAAAAGTTACTACACACAAAAATTAACCAACATTTCTTCTTCAATTTGACAATAATGACAAATTATTGTCAAATTTCAACCAATATTATCGTTTATCACAATAATTTCTGACATAATTAATCGCCGAGCAAAATTTGTTATCGTGACAGGCCTAATCTGAAGTGTTAAAAACACAGCAGAACCTACACAGAAATGTAGGTTAATAACTTGTTCCTAAAGGTAGAAGTAGTTGGTATGCAAAAAGGAGTAAATCTTAAAATATGTTAAACAGTCCAAAAATAAATTGTAGGGGCTTTGTCAGGTATGTTGAGTCTTTCAGTCAAAAACCTTGCTCTATTTAAGCCCGTCTAGATCAACATGGTAACATATACTGAGCTCATTTATGTTCAGTTTCAGTTTAAATTGTGCTGTCAAAGTAGCACCTGTTCACTGGCTCTTTTAGTCATGATAATCCAATTAAAAAAACAAACTAAAACTGCAAGCAATTCTGACCGGTTCCAAGCCAAATAAGGCATTTCAGCCCAGTCTCCCGTTATCCCCTGCACAGTGACAAACTTGCAAACCTCACACTTATTTCATGATGTGGAGTCATTTTAAGGTGTATTTACAGTGAACTGTGAGCAAAAATTTTTAACATGCAGATAATTGAATACAGTATTAAGAAAAATCAAAAATATTTTGGCCAAGACAGTGAGCCTGCCAATCATCCATGCTAATTTTCTTAGTGATTGAGAACAGTTACTCCTACTTAAAGATCATTTGATATGAATGAATAAATATATTAAAATATAATAAGTCTGAGTATCAGAAGTTTGGTATGCACTGAAGAAAATGTCCTGAAAATGTTAGCTTTGTAGGTTAAAAGTGTGATTTTTGTTTAAAGTGCATCATTTATAAGCCACGCCCACAGTTAATGTACATTATGTTTGTTTTATAAAAGCTTCTCAAAATATCTGGATCCATAACTGATTTTGTGAATAATTTTTCCTATTTCTTTTCCTTTCTCTTTCTTAAAGGTACTACAGTATATGTAATTTTCTGTAGAGCGCAGCACTTAAATACTTTCAACAGAGAAAAGCATTCTGCTCCCTCCCCCTCAGAGCCATATATGGCTCTGCTCCCCCGTGGTCTGCTGAACTTGAGATCAGCTCCGCCTCCGCTGCATGTCCTCTCGGAGCCGCTTCAATATTCTGTGTTTATATGTTAATAAAACGTTCTAAAATTTTTAAAAAAAAACATTGAGCGCTGGTCCAGCACACCAGAACACCAGCAAATCTGCAGAGCCTCGGGCAGCCACGTTGAACCCTAGTTTAATTCGTTCGTGACAATTTCATTTCCGCATTCAATTCAATCAGCGGAATGAGCGGAGCGAGGAGGAAGCGATTATTTGACTTTTGGCAAAAAAAAAAGTCCAGAAAAGGGATGAAGAAGGGGAATTTAATACATTTGTGTCACATACAAAACAGTTTTGCATCGCTTTGCAATTCTTTGAATGAGAACGTGCCGCGGCCGCTGCGGGCTGACGGGGGTGGGGGGGGTTAGGTGGAAGCTCTGTTTTTATTGGCTGGTTAAAACTCTGTTTTTATTGGCTGGTTAAGGACGGGTCACTCTGTGTTTTTATAAATGCTGATAGAGAAGCAAGGGGACTATAGTTTTTTTCAGAGATTACTTTGTCTAACATCAGTCTGTCAGGAGATAGTGACAGAGTGAAGAAATATGTTTAAAAAATATTTTTAGAAAACTTACAGACTGCACTACAAAACTTCATACTGAACCTTTAATGCTATAGGCCACACCTACTGTATTTTTGCATAACCTTTTAGATTTAAGTTTAAGGCAGTCCTTAAGGTCTGTGCCATATTTCCCTAACATCCAACAGTAATTTTTTGGGACAGATTTTTGCCCATTACTGCACCTTCTATGAGCCAATGTTGATCAAACTTGGTTCAGTAACTCTAAATGAACTCCCCTAACAAAAAACTGAATTTCATTTTAATTAGTATTACACATTTGAAGATATGACTAAACTTGTGTTTAGAAAGCTTGCCAAAACTAAACATATCCACATCCCTTCAGCCATCCATTATCTTCTCCTTGTTCCAGAGTCAGGTAGTGGGGGCAAAAGCATAAGCAGAAAGACCCAGACATCTCTTTCCACAGCCACCTCTTCTGGGAGGACTCCAAGGAGTTCCCAGGCCAGCTGAGAGACATGGTCTCTCCTGCGTATCATAGGTCTTCCCTGGGGTATCCTCCCAGTAGGACATGCCTGTAATGCCTTTGTACCATGAGCTTGGACCTCTAACTAAAGAAACTATTGTTTTTCTATCTCATTCTGAGCAAAAAGCTTACTCTTGTTGTCAGGTTAAAATAATATTTTATTAATTAGCTCCCATTTTGTTCTGACAAATCAAACAAGCAAGCAAACAAACAAAAACAATAATTATCCCTATAGCCAAGTAGACTTGCTGGAAATTTCTTATTAGAGGGCGTTTTGCACCCTATATTAAAAATAATGATTTTCCAGAAAAGACCAACCCTCCCACCATCTGCCATTGAACACAAACCTCATAACATCCAGCTCATCTCTGAGAGCCTGTGACTCCTCGGATAAGCTGGTGAGCTCATCATTACGATGCTGAAGCTCAATTAGCTGATTCTCCAGCTCTTCACAGTGGATCCGGTAATCATCTTTGGCTGCCTCCAACCTAGAAGCAGCACATCAGCATCAGGTATCTATCGTAAAGAGTAATGGGCATTGAAGATGAAAAGTGAAAACCTGAAGTTCTCTTCCTGCAGAGTCTCGAGTTGTTGCTGTAACTGGTTGTGTTTTCTGTCTGAGACCAAGCTTGGATCTTCACATGTGTCCAGATGATCGGCTCGGTCTGTTAGGACTTCATTCTCAGCCAATAAGCTGTTCCGGTCCTCTTGAAGAACAGCCACCTGGCCAGGAACAAAAAAATATGAAAACTGGTCTTCTGAAAAGTTTGATGTCAATGTTAGCGTACATTAAAGAAGCAAGAAGAAACTGTTGAGTTAAAACTCTTCACGGTCAATTACTGCATGCAAAGCAGAAATCAATTAATCATCAAAAGACCATATCCCTTTTTAAAAACATGAAATTAAATAATCTTTAGTCCTAGCTGTTCAAGCAATGAGTTAATCCATGCAGGAAGTGATGCACATACCAAATGCACTTTAATGAAACAAGTTAATACAGTTAGTTTCCCTCCTCACCCCTTACTTAAACAGCTGCTGAACTAGAAGTCACTTAAAAGGAAGTGACTGAATAATAAAATAATAGATAAAATACAGTGTTTAAATAAAATATATATACATCTAACTAAGACTAGAGTACAAAACAGAACAACTTTTTTCTGTATGTATTGTAAAGTTCACAATAACAGTCTGAAAGACGCTCAGACTTCTACTTTTTGTTTTGACTGTTTCCTTTTCATGGATCTCTCTCCCCCCCCCCTTTGGAGAAGGATAAGCCACATGGATTCTTCTTCTACATTTTGTTCTGTTTTGTGTATCTGTTGTGAGGTGGAGTGTCTTCATATCCCACTGGGTCATATCAATCCACCTCTTCTTCTGCCATCCCCTGCTTTGTTGACCAAAAACTTATGTGTTTAATAGCCTTTCTACCTTGTTGTCATCTTCTATTTGCTGCACATGCCCTTACCATCTCATTCTTGATTTCTGTATCTTATCTGTGATGCATGCCATGCCGAACTATTTTCTGATTATCATTTCGCCGTCTATCCTTTAGGGATACTCCAAGGATCCCACGTAGTATCCGTATTTGTTCCTTCCAGAAGTTCCTCTTCCTTTCTCTTTAAAGTCCATACCTCAGCTCCACAAAGCAAGACTGGGCACACAATCATCTTGCACACTTTCCCTTTAATATGAATCGGCATCCTTTTGTCACAAAGCACTCCTGTCAGCTCTGTCCATTTCTACCACACAATTGTGCATTTATTGTCTTCTTCACAGCTTCCTTTGGCATTTATCACCGACCCCAGATACTTGAACATTTCGACCTGCTTCAGTACATTTCTTCCATCATTAATTGTTAAGGTCTTGCTAGCTTGCGAGCAGACCATGGTCTCCGTTTTTGCTGCATTTTTCAGACCTTTACTCTCAAGTGCCTGCTACCACCGTCTGAAACTATCTTGGAGATTAACTTCAGAATCTCCAGCAACAATTAGGTCATCTACAACATATATTCTATTCTATTCTATATCCCACGGAACTTGTCTCCTAATAAGCTCAGTAACTGTGTCCATGACAACAATAAACAACAGTGGGCTGAGATATGAACCCTGATGAACGGCAACTTTAATATCAAATGCTGTTGTGTTGCCTTTGCCAGTTCTGATTTCAGTTTTAACACCTTACTACATGGAACTAACAATCTGAACTAGCTTTTCCGTAATGCCTTTCTGTCTGAGCTCCAGTAAACCACCTCTCACAGAACTTTGTCAAAAGCCTTTTCCAAGTCCACAAACGTCCAGTATCTGCTATTGTTTCCCTCTAAGATTTTTTTCCTGAACCTGCCAGAGAATGAAAACTCTTGTCAGTTGTGCCCTTTCTAGGAATGAATCCGAACTGGTTGGAGAGTATTTTTACGGTTTACCATATCCGCCTTTCTATTACCCTTTCATATACCTTACTTTCAGAAGAGCTTCCAGTAGTTTGATGCCTCTGTAATGTCCATGTCCTCTAACTGCATCCATATACTGCATCTCCTCTTTGGCCTTCCTTTTTGTTTATTTCCTGCACAATCATGTCCTATGTTTATACTGTCAAATTATAAAACTATCAGTATAGCTGGTTTTAACTCCTGTTAACTTGTCATATTAGAATACAACAATGAAAATGCTTTCAAATGTTTCTCTAAAGAATAAGACACAGTGGTTAACAAATGCAGACAAAAGGGTAGATTATTTCATTATAGAAAACAAACAAGCACTGTATGACTCGTTTTAAATAGAACCCTCAGTTAGCCGAGTTAGAGCAAACATTCGAGCAGCTGGTTTAGAAGCATTTAGGTTTGTTTTTTGAACCTGACAGTTAGCCATATTGGACTTACCTCGCTGCGCAGAGCGGAGAGAAAAACAGGAGACAGACCAAATCAATCTGTCGAGAGTCCAGTTGATAAGTTGATCAGTGCTTATGCTAAATTTACCGTAGTCAGTCTGTGCATTGCTGAGTGAGGCCTTTTAGCAAAGGCAGAGCACAAGTTGGATGCCACAGTGGAACCAGACAGTGAGCATGCTGTCTCTCTGCCACAGCAGCTCCAGACAATGGACTCAAGCATTACAGCCAACAACACAACTCCTGTTTAGACTGCACCAGAGGTATGCATGTGTGTGCACAAGAAAAGCTAATATACTGCACAATAAGTTACTGAACCTAGATGGGCATGTACAGCACTATAATGTGTGTTTTCTGTAGATTTCATGGCTTGAACAGCTTCAATGTGTTTTCTGTATTCACCTGCATGTCCAGCTCTTGACAGCGTTGGGCTAATGCCTCGTTTTCCAGCTGAAGTTCAGAAAGCTCGTCAAGGGCTTTTTTCAGCTAGAAACAAAAATGAGAAGCTGAACTTTCAACACATAATGTGTGCATTTTAATGTAACAAAACAAGAAGCACTGATTAAATAGTTATGCAGCTAAAATTTAAGACACAAAACTTCCACGTAGGAATGCACCAGTTAACCAGTTAGTGACCAGAAGTTTGACCGATGACAACGCAACACACACACAAAAAAATATATACGTGTATATATATATTTCCTAGTCTATGAATACACCATAATAGACCTTTTACCAGTTGACGTCATCGCGCATGCGCACTCGCNATGAGTTCGAGTTGAATGATACTGTATATGGCACACTTTACATCCAGAGGCATAAATTTTTAACTGGTTTAAAACCAGATGGAACAATTAAATCTAGACTAAACTTTTGGCTTGTATTAGATATTACACATGGCCTAGAAGTTAACTCTACTAACTCTGCTGCACCACTTACTGATCACTGCATTAATAAACTCACTTTAACTTCTACAAATGCACAAAGGCACGCCAAAGGATTTGGGAAATACAATTTGAATCTCCTTAATCATGACCACTTTTGTCAGGACATAAAAAGAACAATCGTTGATTTAAACAAAGACTCATCACTATCAAATTATAGTGAAGTGGGATCACTTGAAATATAATTCTCAAATTTAAATTTAATTTGTCAAATTTCCAGTCAACTCAGCAAACAAAGAGAAGCTGACATTGTAAAAGAAATTCATGACATTTGTAATAAAGCTTTACTAAACGAAGATGACAAATGACAATAGACCTTTTACCAGTTGACGTCATCGCGCATGCACACTCGCATTTTTCCAGAATTTTCCGGAAGTCGGGGGCAGTGCGTCTAGTGTTTTCATTACTGCCAACGCTCGCGGTGGGGAAATATGACTTTTATTGTGTTTATAATTGTTCCAGGCAACGTAAACGAGTAAAAGAAAAAGGTGAGACTTGTTCGTTTTACAACGTCCCTCTAGGAAAGTCGAGTAAAGCGACTAAAATAAGGAAGATGTGGAGGAAGATGTGGCTTCAAGCGCTTCGCCGGCAGGACTTCACCCCGACACAAAAGCATCAACGTGTGTAATCAGCATTTTTTTATCTGGCATGGCCATTAATGATCCAAGCTCCGTGGATTACGTTCCAACGTTACATCTTGGATATGGGAAACAGACAAAACAGAGAACAACCTCCCGCAGCAGAATGCTACTGGACAGCTGCTAAGCTAGCAGCTAGCTAGTTCTACGAGACCTCGCTGTACCTCGGTCCACTGGCTGTGTTGAAGTTTCAACCTGTTTCAACCTGCGACATGCAAAGAGATTCTTCCTTCAACCCCACTGAAGAACAGGTGAGTAAAATGTCAAACATGCAGCTCTGTAAAAATGAACAGACCACTGCACTGTTAGCTGTTATCATTTGAAGTCTTTCTGCGTTGAAAAAATATACAGTATAGTTTCCACAAGACAAACATGTTTTATTAACATTATTTGAGGTCTAACAGCACTGCATCTTTGAAAACATTTCAGCCATTTCTCTGTTTCTGTAAGTTATTCGCACAGTGTTGCTGGGAGCATCAGTGAAATGCTGTCACAGAAAAAAAAGCAATCCTGTCATCAATGTATATAAGCATACAGTTTAACTATACACAAGACTATTTTGTTTATTGTCAAATATGAACTAATACTTTGTTTTACATCAGCAACTGGCCAACAACTCCTTGCTGACAAAGGGTTTGATGTCAAGTCGTAGGTGGAAAAAGGGAAGCTAATCTGAACCTGGCCACCTCTCTGCATCCAGGACACAAGCAGTACACTGAGGAAGAGGTATGTATTGTACAAGGAGTGTATTGTACATTTATGGACCTGTCAGGCCTGTCATGATCCAAATATATATATTTTAAATAAATTCTGTCGACCGTGACATCACATTGGTTGAAGTTTTTGAAGGACATCACGCTAATCCAATGAAAACTCACAGCACTGCTCAGCTGGCTCAGTCATTCCCTCCCCAATTTGACCAAATTTATATCCATCCATCCATCTTCTTCCGCTTATCCGGGGTCGGGTCGCGGGGGTAGCAGCCTAAGTAGGGAGGCCCAGACTTCCCTCTCCCCAGCCACTTGGAGCAGCTCCTCCGGGGGAATCCCAAGGCGTTCCCAGGCCAGCCGAGAAACATAGTCCCTCCAGCGCGTCCTGGGTCTTCCTCTGGGTCTCCTCCCGGTGGGACATGCCCGGAACACCTCACCAGGGAGGCGTCCAGGAGGCATCCTAACCAGATGCCCGAGCCACCTCAACTGGCTCCTCTCGATGTGGAGAAGCAGCGGCTCTACTCCGAGTCCCTCCCGGATGACTGAGCTTCTCACCCTATCTCTAAGGGAGAGTCCAGCCACCCTGCGGAGAAAACTCATTTCAGCCGCTTGTATCCGAGATCTTGTTCTTTCGGTCATAACCCAAAGCTCATGACCATAGATGAGGGTGGGAACGTAGATCGATCGGTAAATTGAGAGCTTTGCCTTTTGACTCAGCTCTCTCTTCACCACGACAGACCGGTACAGCGCCCGCTTCACTGCGGACGCTGCACCTATCCGCCTATCGATCTCACGCTCCAGTTTTCCCTCATTCGTGAACAAGATCCCGAGATACTTAAACTCCTCCACTTGGGGCAGGACCTCCTCCCCGACCCGGAGAGGGCATGCTACCCTTTTCCGGCTCAAGACCATGGCCTCGGATTTGGAGGAACTGATCCTCATCCCGGCCGCATCACACTCGGCTGCAAACCGCTCCAGTGAAAGTTGTAAATCACGAACTGATGAAGCCAGTAGGACCACATCATCTGCAAAAAACAGAGAAGCGATTCTAAGGTCACCAAAACGGATCCTCTCAACACCTTGGCTGCGCCTAGAAATTCTGTCCATAAAAGTTATGAACAGAATCGGTGACAAAGGGCAACCTTGGCGGAGTCCAACTCTCACCGGAAACGAGCCTGACTTACTGCCGGCAATGCGGACCAAGCTCTGACACCGGTCGTACAGGGACCTAACAGCCCTTATCAAAGGGCCTGGTACCCCATACTCCCGGAGTACCCCCCACAGAACCCCCCGAGGGACGCGGTCGGACCAGACAAAGTGCAGCCCAAAAAAAAAAACCCTATGATGAGTGAAATAAATGGACTAAGTTTTCCCTCGCCCGGACGCGGGTCACCGGGGCCCCACTCTGGAGCCAGGCCCGGAGGTGGGGCACGCTGGCGAGCGCCTGGTGGCCGGGCTTTTACCCATGGAGCCCGGCCGGGCACAGCCCGAAGAGGAGACGTGGGTCCCCCTTCCCATGGGCTCACCACCTGTGGGAGGGGCCAAAGGGGTCGGGTGCAATGTGAGATGGGTGGTGGCCGAGGGCGGGGACCCTGGCGGTCTGATCCTCGGCTACAGAAGCTGGCCATTGGGACATGGAATGTCACCTCTCTGGTGGGGAAGGAGCCTGAGCTAGTGTGTGAGGTTGAGAGTTTCCGACTAGAAATAGTCGGACTCACCTCAACGCATGGCTCTGGCTCTGGAACCAGTTTCCTTGAGAGGGGTTGGACACTCTTCCACTCTGGAGTTGCCCCTGGTGAGAGGCGCCGAGCAGGAGTGGGCATACTGGTTGCCCCCCATCTTGGTGCCTGTACGTTGGGGTTCACCCCGGTGAACGAGAGGGTAGCCTCCCTTCGCCTACGTGTGGGGGGACGGGCTCTGACTGTTGTTTGTGCCTATGCACCAAACGGCAGCTCAGACTACCCACCCTTTTTGGAGTCCTTGGAGGGGGTATTGGAGAGTGCGCCTCCTGGGGACTCCCTTGTTCTACTGGGGGACTTCAACGCTCACGTGGGCAATGACAGTGAGACCTGGAGGGGTGTGGTTGGGAGGAACGGCCCCCCTGATCTGAACCAGAGTGGTGTTCTGTTATTGGACTTCTGTGCTCGTCATGGATTGTCCATAACGAACACCATGTTTAGGCATAAGGGTGTCCATATGTGCTCTTGGCACCAGGACACCCTAGGTCGCAGTTCGATGATCGACTTTGTTGTCGTCTCATCTGATCTGCGGCCGCATGTCTTGGACACTCGGGTGAAGAGAGGGGCGGAGCTGTCAACTGACCACTACCTGGTGGTGAGTTGGCTCCGATGGTGGGGGAGGATGCCGGTCAGACCTGGCAGACCCAAACGTATTGTGAGGGTCTGCTGGGAACGTCTGGCAGAGTCTCCCGTAAGACGGAGCTTTAACTCCCACCTCCGGGAGAGCTTTGAACACGTTCCGAGGGAGGCGGGGGACATGGAGTCCGAGTGGGCCGTGTTCCGCGCCTCTATTGTCGAGGCAGCTTATCGGAGCTGTGGCCGCAAGGTTGTTGGTGCCTGTCGTGGTGGCAACCCTCGAACCCGGTGGTGGACACCGGCAGTGAGGGATGCTGTCAGGCTGAAGAAGGAGTCCTATTGGGCCTTTTTGGCTTGTGGGACCCCGGAAGCAGCTGATAGGTACCGGCAGTCCAAGCGGCATGCGGCTCGGGTGGTTGCTGAGGCAAAAACTCGGGCGTGGGAGGAGTTCGGAGAGGCCATGGAGAATGACTTCCGTACGGCTTCGAGGCGATTCTGGTCCACCATCCGGCGTCTCAGGGGGGGAAAGAGGTACGCGACCAACACCATTTATGGTGGGGGTGGCGTGCTGCTGACCTCAACTCGGGATGTTGTGAGTCGGTGGGCGGAATACTTCGAAGACCTCCTCAATCCTACTGGCACGTCTTCCACTGAGGAAGCGGAGCCTGGGGACTTTGGGTCGGGTTCTCCGATCTCTGGTGCTGAGGTCGCCGAGGTGGTTAAAAAGCTCCGCGGTGGCAAGGCTCCGGGGGTGGATGAGATTCGCCCGGAGTTCCTTAGGGCTCTGGATGTTGTAGGGTTGTGTTGGCTTACGCGACTCTGCAATATCGCGTGGACATCGGGGGCAGTTCCCTTGGATTGGCAGACTGGGGTGGTGGTTCCCCTATTCAAAAAGGGGGACCGTAGGGTGTGTTCCAACTATAGGGGGATCACACTCTTAAGCCTCCCTGGTGAAGGAGACACGAGGGAGCCACCAGATTGTGTCTATAAACACATACGGTGTCACCCAGATGTAAAGTATTTTAGCAGGGTCAGTATTAAACTGACCTCTTTATCCTTAATTAATTTACTTATTCAGATTGAATAGTAATTTCACGGATTCTTTTCTTTTTCAGTTTACCCAATATTTCTGTGATCTTTATGATGGATAAATAAATAAAGCCATTAAGTGACAATGGACACGTTAACTTAGTTTGATATGTCAAAGACACTATCATTTATTTAAAATAAATCAACTAAATTAACACCATTACACTTGATTGACATGATTTCACTTTCTTGTAATTTAAAACGTCAGCACAGTTAAATTAAAACACAATCGACATAAATACTGGATGTTAAACATATTTAGTCTGAGGGCTCTTTAGCTTAAATAGTTTCCAGCTTAGAATTGAGGGGAGAAGAGATAGGAGGAAAGATAGAGAGATGGTTTACAGGAAATTGTCTTGAGCATGTTACCAAAAGTGACACTTCCCATCCGACTTCTGCTAAAATCCAGGTACGTTTGTAAACAGCTCTTTACCTTCGACGACGAGTCTGAATAAAGAGATGACACCAGCCTTTCAGATGCAGAGTCCTTCAGGCCCAGCACGTTCGAGCTGGTTCTAGTTTACGTCTTCAACGTCTCCTGGTTTCCGCTTGGATCATCAGAAATTGTGTCAGCTCCTGGTTGACTTCAAGATAAACTTATTCCAGGAAGGAATAAACAAAGCTTTGAGCTTACGCTCGTTCGAAGTGGACTCATAACAGCATGTTATTTAGTCCTTAGCTGGATGACGAGTCCTTAGCGTTTGACTGAGTTCATCCAGCCCTTTGGGAAAAAGTTCACATCTCTAGAAGTTCCCAGCAGACTCATCAGTTCCAGCAACAGCTTAGAACTTAAGGAAGGATCCGAGATGAGAGAAACTTGGCTCTTTTTCATTGGTCCACTTGTTATCACTATTCAAGGTGAAATTCAGCGCAGAGAAGGAAATTGTTTAGGAAAAGTATCTGAGTGAGAGACTTTCAGACGCTAGATGAGAGTTTTAGCTGAAACTCGACAAAAACAATTTCTGTGTAAGTCAGTTTGACATTTTAGCTGAACTTTGACACCTTTTCATTTGCAGAAATGACACATTGATGTTTCACATTTAAAGAATAACAGCATATAACATATATCATGAAAATGACAAAAGTTATTCTTTTGATTACATTAGAATAAAATCAAAGATAGAAATAGTCTCTTTTGGTGACTATATTCTCAGATTACAACTAATGGAATAATTTGTAGTAAATGTCTTGCTTTACTGAGAGGTCAGTAAAGGTCATCTCTGGAACAGTTCAAAAATACACAGGTGTATCAAAGTGGACACGGTCATGCCCACTACATCTCCCCCCTTTTGGAAGCCATTGCCAGTCCTTGGGGATGGGGTCCAACACGAAAGGAAACCTTGAACTGTCTCTGATCTTGAAGCAATCCAGCAAGTGGAAGAGAAAAATCAAAAATTATAATCCCATTAAGTTTTTGGAACTTCCATACTGTTCGTAGGTAATCCCATTGCGGTAAGCTTTTCATCCCTTGGAAAACAAAGTCTTATAATCCACAGCAGTAATTCCACAGCAGTAATTCCACAACGATTAGTTTTGTTGATTGATCAGCAACAATTGTTTTCATAATCAGCATGTAGAGGGGATCCCTCGATTGACGCAGAGGAGGCGACCCTTGGATGAAGGTTGAAGACCAAGCGTTGGAGCTGCAGGTCCCCACATCGAAGGTTGTTGGCTGGTTGGTTTCCAGTCAGTGCCACTCTGGTTCTATGTGTCATGCAATTATGTGGTTTTAGGTGGGCTTATGATTGGGATTTTACATTAGGCCCTACCTATATGCACCTGGTATGTAAGCTATCATGGTTTAGATCAGCTACAATTACCAATTAAGGGGTGGATCAATTCTGTAAAATTAGATATAGGGATCTGTACCTATAAAATTTTGGAGGGCTTCTGTAACGAAGGCCTCTAATTCCAAACTATTCCTCCATTCATTACTTAGTTTAGGTTAAACTAAAATAGAAAAATGAAATATAGTTTGATCTAAATGTCTGTTGTCTTTTAGACGAACGACGTAGGATTTGGTATTCCTAATAAATTTTGAAGTCTATTGCGAGACTCATCAAAATGAATAGATAATCTAGAATAGAAACGATCGAATCGGTTCAATTTAGAAATTGTGAGACCAGTGTAGTTTATGGTACCTAGGGGTGTGCGATATGGCTCAAAAATTATATCGTGATATTTCAGAGCGATATCACGATAACGATAAATTTCGTGATATAACCCAAAAAAAAGAAATCAAATTTATTTATTTGACAAAATTAATTTAACATGTTGCTTTGCAGTATTATAAAAAAAAATTAAACAACAAGGGTTAATTTGACTGAAATTACTTTATTTAGTAAAGTATTCAGTCAGTATAAAAATAAAAAATAAAAAAGATCTGTTATTTAGATTGAAAAAGTCTGCACAAAATATAATGGACTATCTTTAGGCTTTTAATACCTAGTAGTTCTTTGACATTCTTGTTAGGTCTAAATTGTTTTTAATTTTTAACTGGCTGTTTTTTATTGTTATTTTTTATTGTTTGTTTTATTTCTGTATTGTTCAGCACTTTGTGCACCTTCTGGCTGCTGAAAAGGGCTCTATAAATAAAGATTGATTGATTGATTGATAAACAAAAACCACCACAAAAACTAAAGTTCAGGTGTAGTTTCCTAAATCACTCTCCATGTAAAATATATTATTCTTTGTTTCTAAAGAGTGACACGGTCGAAAATTTGTTGACGGTCCCTAAGTGAACCATGACGTCTCTGAATAGGGGCAGACTCAGCGCGGCTGCCCGAAATCAGACTCCATGAAGTGGACTGACGAGAGCAACGCACCGCTGAAGACACGGAGCTCGAATATCCAACTTCCAACTTGAAAATAACTTCACTGTGGTTTTGTCTTGGTTCGTGGAGAGCCGCGCGTGTTTGTAGAGACAGTTTGCAGAGCGAGGGGAGACCAGCCCGCAGCGCGACTGCTCAGTGGGGTGGGGGGGTGGGGGCATTTGATCCTCTACCTGCTGTTCAGAGCAGCCAGGGGACAGAAGCTGACACGACGCGCGGTTTGTTTTTATCATTTTAGCACCAGTACAGACTGGTGGAAGAGAGGTGCGCAGTTCAGTTTGAAGCGCTCGGTTGGGGGGCGGGGCGTCCTTACGTATCACGTCATGAAATTAGCATATCATGATATCTTTTTTTTGCCCGGGCAAGCTATTTTTACCGGTATTATCGTAAACGATATGATATGGCCCACCCCTAATGGTACCTTGAGTAGCTTTAAACTACATTGACTCTTCGACGATTGAGATTTAACAAAACGAACTGCATGTTGGCATAGTTAAATCCATATCATTCATTAACCAATGTTAATACAAAACCTTTTTGGCTGGGAGTGTTCAGAACCAAAACAATATCTCAACTAATGACAACAGTAATGACTAAACAACAAGGAAACAACGTTTCACTGCTTCGACACACTCTTGTCGTCAGATTCCAAAGTGCAACACACAAGAAAAACAGGTCTCAACTTTATGACCGAGGTCAAATTAAATCTCGTGGATTTAAACGGTTGTTAAGATTAGTTTTTGTTGTGGGTGTTAGACTTAGCGTTTCTAAGTTCAAGTTGGACAATGCGACTTATAGGGTGGGAAATACGGTAGTTTAAACCTGATTAGTTTATTTACTAACTTGTGTTTGTACGACCTTATTATCCCATGAAGTCGGTGAGTTTGTGAGATCTTTGTCTTTTGTGGATTCATTGAACGCCTTGTAAGGTTTGATCTGATTTCGATGTACCCATTTAGCAATTGGCTCTTTGCGGCCTTTGCTGATTTTGATTTCGTAGACGACTGAGGACACTTTGTCTGTTATCAGATGAGGTCCAGTCCACCTGGGCATTAGTTTGCGGGCGAGAGTTCCGGTCTCGGACCCTCCTTTCCCGGTTGCTGGGGCGAACGTATAGTACCAGACTCTGTCTCCCACTTGGAGTTCATTGTGAGAGGCCTTCTGGTCGTAGTACGCCTTACGTCCTTCAGCGGATTTTTCCAGGTTTTTCTGGGCGAAAGCAAAAGTGTTTCTGAGGTGTACATTCAAATCTTTCATGTATTGTTGTGTAGTGTAGGCTGTCGCCATGGCGGCGTCGCCTGGTTGGTACAACAGGTGTAGAGGGAGAGTCATTTGTCGACCGGTCATCATCTCGAAGGGAGAGATGCCAGTTGATGTGTGTGGAGTGGCTCTTATGGCCATGAGGACCAGAGGGAGTTTCACGTCCCAGTCCTTGTGGTTTGCAGCCACGTATTTCTTCAAAATACTCACCACAGTTCTGTTTGCTCTCTCTACTTGGCCTGAAGCCTGTGGGTGGTAGCCGACATGAAAGTTGGCCTTGACGCCTAGCGTCTTCCACAGTTCTTTCATCACTTCACCTGTGAAGTGTGTACCTTGGTCTGAGTTCACCCGAAGGGGAAGTCCAAACCTTGAGAATATATGATTCATTAACAACATAGCAGTGGTTTGTGCTGTGTCGTTAGGAGCTGGTAGGCATTCTACCCATTTGGTAAATGCACAGGTTACCGTGAGAAAATATTTATTTCCTCTAGAGCTCTTAGTGAGTGGTCCAACCCAGTCGATCTGGAGGTCAGACCATGGGAATGCAATGCCTCTGCTTTGCAGTGGTGCTCTGTGAAGTGGTCTGGTTGGCTGAAACTGGCCACAGACCACGCACCCTTCAATGTAGTCCTTGACATCCTTTTTCATTCCAGGCCAATAGGCAATTTGTTTTAATGCCGTCAGCGTGGCTTTATCTCCTTTGTGTCCTGCGGACGGGAGATCATGGGCATGAACTAACATCACCCCCCTTTGGTCATGGGGAACCACGAACACAGGTGAGGACGTTGGTCCATGAGCGAAAGTTAGGATGCCTTTGATTAGTTTTAGCTGTTTGCGCAGCTGATAAAGGACTTTAAGGTCTGGATCGGAATCCAGTTCGTCTTTAGACGGACTATTTTTGTCTGGATCAGTCAGGTACAGTATCATGGAGTTGATAGCAGGATCCGACTTCTGTAGTTGGATGATGTCTGGGTCAGTCAGTGCGGGTCGTACAGAGACTGCGTTGTCAGCAGGTCTGGCTGCGGCCTGTGCACGTGTGACTGCCATAACCCTGACTGTAGGTTGTATTGACAGAGTCTTGATTAACCAGGAGGGGTCGAAGGACCATAGAGGACCTTCGTCGGCTCCTTCTTTGGCTAAGGAATCTGCAATGTCATTGTAGTGCTTGTCATCGCCTGGGACTCTAGAATGTCCTGGAACTTTCTTCCAGTAGATCTGTAAGTCGTGTGATGTCACCAAGTGATCACACGCTATGAAAAGCTCTTTGTGTTTGACCACTTTTCTGTCGCTTGTTAGGAAACCGTTCTGTTTCCACACAGCGAGGTGACAAGCGAAACTTAAACGAGCATAGTTAGAGTCAGTGCAGATGACTAGCGTCTTGATGGAGCGTTCTACTACCATCTGGAGAGCTATTAGGATTCCTGCAATCTCAGCGTACTGAGAAGTCTGAGAGCCTAATTTGTAGCTGAAAGTAATCTGTTCTTGGTCTTGGAGGAGGACCCCTCCAACACCTGCCCTACAGATTTTGTCGCGGAGGAATGAAGATCCATCCACGTACAATGTTGTCATATCTTTGCAGATATTGTCATCAAAGAAGTGGTGATTCGGGTCTTCAGTTACTGGGGGTTTTACCTCAACCGGCGGCTGGGTGGCTGGTACATCTTGTGTACACTTTTGGCAGATTGCCAAGTCCGTCCCCAGATGTGACTTCTTGTTTTGACCATAACGTATGTCTAGGTTAAAACTTTGAAGCGCCATGAGCCACGTTGCAACACGTGAGTTTGTTACCACACCATCTCTGATGCGTTCGCTATTTAGAAAAGTCACTGGCTGGTGTTGTGTTTCCACAATGATTTTTTGTCCACCAATGTAGCTGGAGAAATGTTTTACTGCCCACACTGTGGTCAGTAGAGCTTTCTTACTGTCTTACTACAGAGCTTTCTTTCTGTCCTCCCTGACTCCCTGGATCCCTTCCAATTTGCATACCGACCTAATCGCTCAACCGACGATGCCATCTCCTCTGCCCTTCACACAGCTCTCACACATCTGGACACGAAGGACTCCTATGTTAGAATGTTGTTCATCGACTTCAGCTCGGCATTTAACACCATCATCCCCCAACAGCTCATCCTTAAACTGGACAGTCTGGGGCTGAACACCTCAATGTGTAACTGGCTGCTAGACTTCCTGACCGGGAGACCACAGACAGTGCGGGTCGGGAGTAACACATCTAGCACCATCACATTGAACACAGGGGCCCCACAAGGATGTGTGCTGAGCCCCCTTCTATTCACCCTGCTAACACACGACTGCACACCATCGTACAGCTCCAACCACTTCATCAAGTTTGCGGACGACACAACAGTGGTGGGTCTCATCAGCAACAACGATGAGACGGACTACAGGAACGAGGTGAGCCGCCTGGCCTTGTGGTGCGGACACAACAATCTCACTCTCAACGTGGAGAAGACAAAGGAGATTGTTGTGGACTTCAGGAAGAAGGATGCCCAACATGCCCCTCTGACCATCAACAGCACCGCAGTGGAGAGAGTAGACAGCACCAAGTTCCTGGGAGTGCACGTCTCAAAGGACCTGTCCTGGAGCAGGAACACTGCAGCACTGGCAAAGAAGGCTCACCAGCGTCTCTACTTTCTCCGCAAGCTGAAAAGGGCTGGAGCTTCAACCCCCATCATGAGCACCTTCTACAGAGGTGCCATAGAAAGTGTCCTGACCAGCTGCATCACTGTGTGGTTTGGTGCATGTACTGCATCCTGCCGCAAGAGCCTCCAGCGCATTGTGAGAGCAGCTGAGAAGATCGTGGGCACCTCCTTGCCCTCACTGCAGGACTTACACAGCAAACGCCTCACTCGGAAAGCCCACCGCATGGCAGGTGATCCCACACACCCACTACACAGCTGCTTCAGACTGCTGCCATCAGGGAGGAGACTGAGGAGTCTCCAGGCTCGAACCAGCAGACTGAGAGACAGCTCTGTTCATCAGGCAGTCAGAATGCTAAACACTCTGCCTGCTCTGCCCCCCCTCCCATTTGAACTGCCTTAACACTAAAACTTTCTCACACATTATCACTCAACACAAAGTTTTTAACACTAGACTCTGTGTCATCAAACGAGTTTTTCACTAAACTCTCGGTCATGTGCTCATACAGTTTGCACTACCTCTCATACTTGCACTAATGTCTGTATTACATCACTGCCTATAATCATAATACTGTTTACATTCTCTGTTTACATTTATTAATACTGTTTACTTTTGTTACACTACTCTAATATCTACACCACTGCTGGTATATATACAGTGTGCTCTGAACGGTCTTATTTAGGGATGCCCAATGTGCCTTACTGCATATGCCACTTTTTGCCTCTATAACAACATCAACTACTACCTCATACATATACTGTGTACATTGACTCATACGCTGCTTTGCCACTTTGCAAATGTCAATGCTAGAAACCTTTAGTTTATTTTAGTTATACTTTTTATACTCTTTTTTTATACTAGTATGCAAAAACTCAGGACAATATTATGTTCATTAAATGTTTAATGTTTTAGTTTTAGAGTTGGTGTAAATTTTCATACTCTTATACCACTATGCAAAAAACTCAGGACAGTGTTAGTTTTACTATTTTATGCTTATGTCTATTATTATATGTTTCAGTGTTTCAATGTTTAGATGTTTACTGTTGCACCGAGGGACTGAGAGAAACGCAATTTCGGTCCTGTGTATGTCCTGTACTGTACATATTGCAGATCTGACAATAAAGTTGACTTTGACTTTGACTTTGACTTTACAGTCTGAGAATCTCAACTCGGGGCCTGCCATCGTCTTGCTGGCGTAGGCCACAACACGCTTGTCTCTGTTGTGTATTTGGTACATACCTGCACTTATGCAATGAGCTAAGAAGCCCACTTCTAAGTAAAACTCTTTGTTGTAGTCTGGGTAGACTAAACATGGTGCTGACTTTATCCTGTTTATAAGAGCGTCCATTGCCTGCTGCTGTTTGTCAGTCCAGACAAATGGAACGTCTTTCTTTAGGACTTCAGTCAGTGGTTTCGCAAGGTCCGCATAGTTTTCTATGAACTGGTTCGAGTAGTTACACACGCCAAGAAAACTTTGTAGTTCTTTGAGATTGGTGGGGACTTTGAGATTGTCGAGGCCTTGGGTGCGAGTCAGTTGTGGTTGTACTCCGTCTGGACCTACAAGTAGGCCAACGTAGTCCACCTTGGTTCTGCACCACTGGCATTTCGACAGTGATATTTTAGCACCAGCAGTTGTTAGCTGATTCAGAACGTGGTCGATCTCAGCCAAATGTGAGTCCAGTGTTGGCTGCCTCAAAAGGACATCGTCCACATAAATCAGTGTCCCACGCTCGTGGGCGTCTGGACATGCTTTGTTCAGGAAGATGTTGAACTCTGCAGGTGAGTTAGCGTAGCCAAAGGGACACCTGTTAAAGGTGTATTGACGGCCACCAAAAGTGAAAGCTAGTTTGTATTGATCCTCATCGCGCACAGGAATGGTCCAAAAACCAGAGGCGACGTCGAGGGTCGAAAAGTACTTACCATTGGTGACCTTGGGCAATTCCTGTTGGAGCTGCGTCATAGGCCATCTGGATAAGGGAACTTGTTTGTTTAGCTTTCTGTAGTCAATAGTGAGTCTCCACTTACCATTTGGTTTTAACACCGGCCATAAAGGCGCAGAGTAAGTGCTGTTACAGTATCGGATGATACCTTTTCGGTGTGGGATCCTTGGATCTCAACACCTTTGACTACCTGTGGTAGGTAGTGTTCAGTGAGTGCTGACTGTTTCAGCTCGCAGAGGGGGCTCTCTTGTTGGGCCTCTTCTGCCTCACCTGTTGCTGAAGGTTCACTTACCGGGATTGTGCTCTCGTTTGAGGATCCCCTTGTGCCTTCCGCGGTACCTGCTGTTAGACAGTCAGTGTCACCTTGTGTAGGCATATCGATCGGCAGTGGTTGGCTCACTCTGGTCCACATTGTCTGATCGCCATAATCTATAATCGCGTCGAAGCGGTTTATAAAGTCTTGGCCGACCAAAAATGGGAATGAGTCAACGGCGGACACGTGTACCGGGTGGTATAGCGTCGTTTCACCAATCTGCATGTGAACCATGGCTATAGCTGTTAGGGTTGTTCTCGTCTCTGAGAGTCCCTGCAATACTACAGCACATTCTTTGAGGGGTATTTCCCTGTCAACACCGTTAGCGGCTATCCGTAGCTCCTTCAACAGTGTGGGTGACATAATGCTTATGTCGGCCCCACCGTCCAGGAGGGCCTCTTCTGTGAGGACCCCTTCTAATGTGATTGACAGGTAAGCTTTCTTAGCGGGCCCCTTTCTGATAATGTTACACAGGAACCTATCAGGTTTTCTCCGACGTTTGTTACGTCTACCAATGTTTGTGTGATTTTCATTCACCTGTACTGGTAGTGCAGTCACACATGGGACCGAGTGTTCGGTTTGTGACGAGTCATAGTCTTTGGTGAGTGAGCTTTCCCCCCCTTTTTCTGATGAGGGGCTCTCGGACTCTGTAACAATGATGTCATGGTTACAGTCAACGTCTTGTTGACTGTCTGTACCCTGATTGTCAGCATCCTGACCATCAGTATCTTGGTGACTGTCAGCAATTGTGGCATTGTTGTTATGTGTGTGCTCTGAGTCACTATCAATGATAGTGCTACACATCACTCCAGGTTTGTTTTCCTTGTTTGTTTTTTTCAAACTTTCTAACAACCGACGTATGTTCTCCATCTCTTCTGAGGACAGAGGTTTAGGGCCTTTTTTCTGGAACTTCTGTGGGTTTTTCCTCGCCCCAGACTGTTCAGTCTGAGGTGCAGGAGCTGGCGCATTGCTCGGGGGTCCCCTCTGGGACCACCCTCTTTCATATGAGTCTCCTTGGGACCCATATTTCTTTTTCTTTTGGAATGCCCCCCTTTTTTGATGATGGGGTTCTTCCTCTGGATGCGGCCTGCACCACTTAGGGTCTCTGGACCCCTTTTGGTCTTTGTTCCAGCGACACCTTCATTTTGCGGTCTGTCAGGTTGGAAATTTTGTTTATTCTCGCCTTCCTTAAAAGAGTGAGCTGGCGCTCTTGCTCCTTCAAGGTCTAGCGTTTGGTATCTGACCTTTTCACCTGGATACACTTCTACGGGTTTCTTGTGTCGCTTGTATGTTTCAAAAACACGTATAGCGCACTCCTTTAATTCACGCATGGTTTTTTCTCTGTAGTCGGCCATGAGGTTGGCCGTTGAACCAATCTCTGAATATAGATTGTTCATAAAAAGAAACTTAAAATCACGTTCATCCTCCATACCTGGCTCATTCCTATCACCAAAAAAGGCTTCGAAAAGTCTGTCATAATATGGGATCGGATGTTCATTCTGCCCCTGAGTGATTTTCAATGCGGCTTGGTAGCCAACGTCTCCCATGCGAGGAGCATATTCTTGCAGTAGAGTTTCGCAGAAAAGTTTGTAATCCTTCAAAATGGCGACTGGTTGACGCGCAATGAAGTGCTGCACTTTCCTGTTTGTGGTGAGTTTGATCAAACTGATTTTATCGTCAACCGTAGCGTTCGGATAGCATGCCAGTTTAAACTCAATGTCTTTCAGATAGGTATCGGTTTCAGTTGAACCATATTGCCCTGGCTCAAAACGTTGAACGAACTGGGAAATTTTATGGAGTCGTTCTATTGGGACAGCGAATTGAGAGCCATTAATAGTGATATACCCACCCATCTGCGCACCAGGTACACCTGTAGACATGGGGTACGTAGGTACCTGCCATTGGGTTGTCCCAGCAAATGTCTGTTGAGGTGGTGGTGGTGGAGGGAGTAGTGCATCGGGCATGGGCGGGGGCGGTGGAGGAGGGAGTGGGTCATCAGGTATGGGAGGGGGCGGCGGAGGCGGTGGATTCTCAAGGTGTTTACTCATGAGATCCAAACATTTTCTCTCTTCTTCAAAGAGTTTGTTCATTGCTGATGCACGCTCTATTCGACAACTGTTCAGTTGGACTCTTAACCCATCATTTTCACGTTGTAACATCATGTGCTGTTCTTGTGATTTTCTATAATCATCTTGCAGCCTTGTGTACCGTAGTGATAATGATTCCAGGGTGTCCGTGCATTTGTCCAGCGCGTCTCGAGCCTCCCCACAATCCGCCTGAAGCGACTTGTACTGATGGTAATACTTATCCTTCTCCACCACACATTTTTCCAAATCATCTTGTGATTGTTCAAAATCCCTTTTTAACACTGTGCATTCTTCGTAGAGACTACGCGTTTGTTCAGCGCTGTCAATACTCGACTGTGTTAAACTCTTTACCTCCTGCTGTAAAGTGGCAACCTCCATTTGTGCTGTTAAACATGATGTAGAGACAGCCCGGCGTGCAACAGTTTCAAAGTCTAGCTTGGCCTTTAACAGAAGGCTTAATTTAGCTAAACGTTTATCTTTGTCTGCTTTCTTTTCAGCCGTTGTGGTTCCAGCTGTTACAATGTTTAATGCTCTGTCCACATCTGTTTCCTCCATCAACTGTGACTCTTCATGGTAATTTGTGATGGGCCCTGTGAGTGAATATAAGGTACGTTCGATCCAATCAGCTTTGGTCGGGTCGTAGCCTCCAGCTGGCACAGGTTGCCCGTATCAGTGGTATCAGGGGTCTCACCCTCTTTGCCTGCCATCCTTTATCTGGATTTACTGTGAAAATCAAAATAAAAGATGCTCTGTATTCGTTACTCTAAACTTTTCACTATTTGAAATAAACAGGAAAGTTTAAATGTGCACAGGATAACTGTGAAATATGTGTGTCACAGAGAAGGAAGAGAAAGAAAAAAAAGTTGCAGTTATCTGGAGTGAAAACTGTACTTTTGTTTATTTTAAACTCTTTTGTATTTAAAATAAGCAAAAATGTTTGTCTGTTTCTCTGTTATTCTAAATTTCTTATCTAAAATAAACAGGAGTTATTGTTTGTGTACAGAACAAATTTAGAGCTGGTAATTCACCATAAAAATGCTGACTATTTATGATGTTTTATGAGAAAACTCATCTGTTAACGTCTTTTAACCAACAGGGGGCAGCTTCAAGTCTTAATGTTATCACGAGGAGACTGATTTTTCTATTAAGTATTTAAACGAAAAACAACCTTTTAGAGTTAGTTTCTAGTGTGTCCGTGATAAACGCTCGAACCACATTCTTGTCAGAGACAAATCTATGTGGTTAGACAGTTTAGATGGCTTCAAATTAGTTTTTAAACTCTCAGTGAAATCTCCGTTTGTCTAGTGAGGAGTGTGAACTGCTTGTCACCCAAAGTGCACCTGGAAATAACGACAAAAGTAGGCGGGTCGACGCAGCGCGTCACCAGCTTCCGTTGAGCGAGGCGGAGTTCGCTAAACAGATACGTGACGTCAACCAATCAATCACAGCGCTTGCAGTTCTTTTTCCAAGCATTCATGGTGAATGTAGTTTCCTTACCTTCGACCAATGCAGTGCCGGAAATGACGACAAAGTGGGCTGGTCGCAACGGCGTGCGTTCACCACTTTAGCGAATCAGCGCTCGCCACGAGAGTGACTGACAGCTCACAGCTCTCGTTTTATCCAATCACAGCTCATAAACAAACGTGCCGTGTAGGACACGTCGCCTTTAACGCTACCTTAGCACAACAGAAAGCAACTTTACAGACCCTTAAAACAACTCAAACGCATCAAATTAACTTCCCAAAATTCTGAAACGTGGCAATCACAATTAAAACAGGCACAACTTACCGTATTCTTCGGTGTATAATACGCTCCGGTGTATAATACGCTTTGTCATATTTTTGGAAATAAATCAGAAAAACCCTTAGATAATACGCTTCGGTGTATAATACGCGCTGCCGTGACAGTCTTTTTTATGGCCACTAGATGGCGCCAAACCCATTGAAACTGCAGTGATGCAACCGTGACCTCAGAAACATTTCTCTGATCGCTCTCAGTAATGAACTTTTTGTGAGTTATTCCTGAAGGGACAGTAATACTTTTATTACTTTTAATTTGAATCAAACATTACAAATTGTCAGAAAGATAAAGTGTTAGTTTCAGATGTCAGCATTTTATGATAAAAACTGATCTTAACACTACACACAACACTGTTAACCTGTTGGTTTGGTTAAAACAACGTCATTAAAGCGTCACATATGGGACCTATGTTAATGATAATAGCAAAAACAGATATTGTTCATCTGATTATTAATTAGGACAAAAACAAAAGTCTCTTCTGAGGAGATTGTCCTGAGCTCAAACTAAAATGAGATAAACAGTGTCACTGAATCTTCACTGCAGGTTTGAGAAGGGAAATCCTTCATGAATAACATTTTGGAATAACATTTGCTATTCAGCATGAATTTAAACAGTTTGAATAAACAGACTACAGGGTGCATTAGCGCCCATAGCGGCCGAAACTGGTACTGCACCATTTTTGGCCAAAATGAAAAACGGCGAATCAGAGCTAAAAATGGGTCTAAAAATATGGGAAAAAATCCATAGATAATACGCTTCGGTGTATAATACGCAGGATATTCAAATGAGCAAAAAAAGTGTGTATTATACACCGGAGAATACGGTAGCTACGCTCAGTATCCTAGCACTGCAGCTGTAGAACAAACACAGACTCGCTCTGAGCCACTTCAAGGTCGGTTCCGGTCCACTTTTTAATGGAGCAGGAAGCGGGTCCGACAGAACCCAGCCGACAACGTTCTAACAGTATGCTTCTTTGACCTGTTCTAACTTGTAAAAGTATCACACACAGCAATCTTGTAGATGTTAACAGCTTTTCAGGCAGTTTGACTCGGCGGTCAACAAAGCTTTGTACCGGATTCTGTGAGTGAACTGGGCCGAACGGAACCAGAACCCCCCCACAGACCACGGGCTGACAAAACTTCACCTAAAAGCTTCCAACAGCGTGTTAAGGAGTTGAAACAATAATAATCTCTCAGCTTCAAATGATAAAAACATGCAGAATCTGCCTGTCTTGAACACTTCCAGCCAAAATTATTATCCTCAGAGTTTAAAACTTGGATCCTAATATGCAAACATGACGTTACAGTTCATGAGAGATCACAGATTTATCAATAAACTTTCAGAAAACTCGTACAGGACCACCAGATGAAGGAGACACGAGGGAGCCACCAGATTGTGTCTATAAACACATACGGTGTCACCCAGATGTAAAGGATTTTAGCAGGGGTCAGTATTAAACTGACCTCTTTATCCTTAATTAATTTACTTATTCAGATTGAATAGTAATTTCACGGATTCTTTTCTTTTTCAGTTTACCCAATATTTCTGTGATCTTTATGATGGATAAATAAATAAAGCCATTAAGTGACAATGGAGACGTTAACTTAGTTTGATATGTCAAAGGACACTATCATTTATTTAAAATAAATCAACTAAATTAACACCATTACACTTGATTGACATGATTTCACTTTCTTGTAATTTAAAACGTCAGCACAGTTAAATTAAAACACAACAGACATAAATACTGGATGTTAAACATATTTAGTCTGAGGGCTCTTTAGCTTAAATAGTTTCCAGCTTAGAATTGAGGGGAGAAGAGATAGGAGGAAAGATAGAGAGATGGTTTACAGGAAATTGTCATGAGCATGTTACCAAAAGTGACACTTCCCATCCGACTTTTGCTAAAATCCAGGTACGTTTGTAAACAGCTCTTTACCTTCGACGACGAGTCTGAATAAAGAGATGACACCAGCCTTTCAGATGCAGAGTCCTTCAGGCCCAGCACGTTCGAGCTGGTTCTAGTTTACGTTTTCAACGTCTCCTGGTTTCCGCTTGGATCATCAGAAAATGTGTCAGCTCCTGGTTGACTTCAAGATAAACTTATTCCAGGAAGGAATAAACAAAGCTTTGAGCTTACGCTCGTTCGAAGTGGACTCATAACAGCATGTTATTTAGTCCTTAGCTGGATGACGAGTCCTTAGCGTTTGACTGAGTTCATCCAGCCCTTTGGGAAAAAGTTCACATCTCTAGAAGTTCCCAGCAGACTCATCAGTTCCAGCAACAGCTTAGAACTTAAGGAAGGATCCGAGATGAGAGAAACTTGGCTCTTTTTCATTGGTCCACTTGTTATCACTATTCAAGGTGAAATTCAGCGCAGAGAAGGAAATTGTTTAGGAAAAGTATCTGAGTGAGAGACTTTCAGACGCTAGATGAGAGTTTTAGCTGAAACTCGACAAAAACAATTTCTGTGTAAGTCAGTTTGACATTTTAGCTGAACTTTGACACCTTTTCATTTGCAGAAATGACACATTGATGTTTCACATTTAAAGAATAACAGCATATAACATATATCATGAAAATGACAAAAGTTATTCTTTTGATTACATTAGAATAAAATCAAAGATAGAAATAGTCTCTTTTGGTGACTATGTTCTCAGATTACAACTAATGGAATAATTTGTAGTAAAAGTCTTGCTTTACTGAGAGGTCAGTAAAGGTCATCTCTGGAACAGTTCAAAAATACACAGGTGTATCAAAGTGGACACGGTCATGCCCACTACACTGGTAAGGTCTATTCAGGGGTTCTGGAGAGGAGGGTCCGTCGGATAGTCGAACCTCGGATTCAGGAGGAGCAGTGTGGTTTTCGTCCTGGTCGTGGAACACTGGACCAGCTCTAAACCCTCAACAGGGTCCTGGAGGGTGCGTGGGAGTTTAACCAACCAGTTTACATGTGCTTTGTGGACTTGGAGAAGGCATTCGACCAAATTTATATACTGTATTCAAATTCATGTTTATTACAGTGATTGATTACTGAAATAGTCCACACATCCCAAAACACATTGATTGTAGTGTGGTGGACCACTAGGGGGCTCTACTCACACCCAATGGACCGAATGTGTTACAGGATGCTTTTATTGTGAAAGGTCCAGAGGACCGGATGTTGTGTTGGTATATAAGGCGGTGTTGGGTGGTTTTCCCGCCAGTTGATGTAGGAGTTGAATAAAGTGAAGACCTGCGTTCCGTCTCCTGTGTCGTCTCTTCACCTCCTCCTACACTGGTGACCCTCGTGAGCTGAATATGTCGACGAATGAAGCTACAGCCAACTCTCTTCAGCGGTCCGCTGCTTTGGAACCTCCACAGGCCGCCTCGCTCGCTTTTGCGGTGGCCGCTAGGATTCCGGACTTCTGGCTGCACGCCGCTCCGGCGTGGTTCGCTCACGTCGAATCACAGTTCGTCCTTCGCGGGATTTCTGCAGACGACACAAAGTACCACCATGTGGTCGCTTCGCTGGATCCACTGTCGGCCCAGCGGGTAATGAGCCTGCTCCAGGACCCCCCTGCACAAGGAAAATACACCGCACTCAAGGAGCTTCTTCTGCGGCGTTACTCACTTTCAGACGCGGAGCGCGCTGAGAAACTGTTTTCCCTCCCCGGTTTGGGGGACGGCACAGCTCTGGAGCTCATGGAGAGCATGTTGGCTTTGCGGGGAGCAGGCGACTGCGAGTTTCTTTTCCGCCACCTTTTCCTCCGCCAGCTTCCAGCTCAAGTGCGAAATGTCCTGGCCAGCTCCCATTTTCTGCAGCTGAAGGATTACCGCGCGCTGGCTGAAGAAGCCGACCGCATGCTTCCAACGGCGAGGACCTTCGCGGTCCAGGCGGCGGTCCCCAGATCTCCAGCAGCGCCCGACCTTCAAGCAACGCCCTCAGCGCCGGACGAGCCATCGGTGGTAGCAGGAGTCGCCGCGCGCAGGCGGACAGGAGCAACACTTTGTTTCTACCAAACCGCTTTGGCGCCAAAGCACGACGGTGCA
>JBBPBX010006182.1:0-15150 GCA_038048925.1 Garcialebias charrua
TACCGTTAAACGTTCACGTAACCTGGACCGGCCTCACCTCAAATATATAAACCTTGAGGTCTTGTATCAAACTTAATTCCTGTCCCTCAAAGAAAAACATGAAGAATCCGTTATTTAAATACAATTCTGTAATGTTTATTTTCAGTTTGAATTATGACATGGAAATCATGGCAAATTTGGAATATTAATAAACAACCAGTAGTATTATTTTAGAAAGTAAATGACTTCAATCTGAAGACTTTGAGAAGGAGTTTTTAAATTCAATTTGGACTAAAGTTTTTGCCTCTTAACGTTAAAATTTAGGTAAGTTCATCTCAGATTTGTGAATTTAATTATCTAAACAAAATTGGCACTTAGTGTTCTCTCAACTTAAGGAAGATGTTTCCGTCCTACTGCGCAAGTGTCCATTAATCATTACCACGGTGGATGCGATGACTTTGAGGCAGGAGGTTCATGTAGTCACTTCAAAGGGATGTTTTCCTTCGAGGACAATGGCTCTTCCAGCAGTGTGCATCACTCCTCAGGGTGTTTGAGCGCTTCAGGAATTCTGGGTTGACTCAGAGCCAACCGTCCACCAGGACAATTTCCTCGTCATGGCCGCTTCTCAGCGATTCTTGGTAACTGCCCTTTGCTGCGTGGAAAACGACCACTCATTCCATCTGCTCATCTCAGCTGGGCTCCAAAGCCAACTTTTCTCATTGGCTGTCAAAGCTCAACCCCCTTGGCGTTCAGTATACTGTACCTGACACCAGGAAGATGGGCCCTTTCACTCTTAACCAATCAAATGGCTTCTTACAGTAGAAATATCCCACTGTATAACTTAATGTAATTATAACCTCCCTTCTCAAAGTTCTCAGAAGGTAACACAGTGGCCTTTTTTTTTTTAGAAAGGGTGACACCATGCTGATACAAACAAAATTACTTACTTTGAATCAGAAGTTCAACTGGGTGTTAACTTCCTTTATTGTCATGGCAATCAGTCTCTGTTGATAAGGCAAAGTGAAGTTCTTTGATCAAGACCTTCTTTTGGAGACACAAAGTCTAAACTTGTCATGGTACGGTGTGGGGTTGAGGGATGAGCCCCATGGTGCAGACAGGCAGACTCTCAGAGGCACAAGTAAATTCAAAAACACTTTAATAAGACACAATCAAAACACTGACGTGGTAGTACAAAACAAAACCTAATACGGACGCTCTGACTGTGGCTGGAATACTAACACTAAACATACAGACGAGATGCACTCACGAGACCAAGGAGCTGGGATATGACACACCAGGGAACAGGGACAATGACCCAACAATGAGACACACATGAATGCTGACTAATATATGCGTCTTAATTAACTACAAACACAAACACCTGAGACGCAGACCAGAGATGCAGAGCTGACAGACACAGGATGTAAGGAGGGAGACAGACCAACAGAGGGAGCCATCCTTACAGTACCCCCCCCTCAAAGACGCCCCCCGGCGTCCCCAAAGAACACCCCCCAAAAAACAGGGCGGGCAGAGGGAGGAACCGCAGGGACGGCGGGTACGAGAAAACACAAGGACAAGGGACAAAACACAAGGACAACAAACCAAAAACCGACAGCAACAGGACCTAGGAAAAGCGCTAAACACAAAAGCTAAACCAGAAAGAACTGAGAGCTAAGAGCAAAAACTAAAAATGGTTCTGGGAAACACCACGTGAACTAAACACAGACTAAAGCTAGAAGATTAACAAGCGTCGAAACATCGCGGCCAGGACATCGACGTCGGACAAAGACCCATCAGGCAGGCGACCGGATAACCGTCCATCGCGCAGGGTCTCTAGTCATAAACCTGCCAGGCGGGCGACCGGGCGGCCATCTATCAAAGGTAGGAACTATGGTGGCAGGTGAACAGACTTTGTTGACGTTAGGACCTTCATTGGCGGCAAGACCTTCGTCGGCAGCGTCAGGACCATCTTTGTCGACGTCAGGACCATCTTCGTCGGCGTCAGGACCATCTTCGTCGCCGTCAGGACCATCTTCATCGGCGTCAGGATCATCTTCGTCGGCGTCAGGATCATCTTCGTCGACGTCAGGACCATCTTCGTCGGCTTCAGGACCATCTTCGTCGGCATCAGGACCATCTTCGTCGACGTCAGGACCATCTTCGTCGGCATCAAAACCATCTTCGTCGACGTCAGGGCCATCTTTGTCTGCGTCAGGACCATCTTCGTTGGTAGGACCACGATCATCAGGAGCCCCATCATGCTGCACAACGGTGCCAAGCGATGAGACATCGTCGTCAGGTGGCGAGACGTCGTCGTCAGGTGACGAGATGTCGTCGTCAGGTGGCGAGTCGGGCGAGACGTCATTGGGCGTGATCATCATCATCGAAACCTTGTTGGATGTTGAGTCATCGAGTGTCGAGATGTCTGGCGAGACATCATCGGGCGTTGAGACGTCTGACGAGACGTCATCGGGCATTGAGACATCTGACGAGACGTCATCGGGCATTGAGACGTCTGGCAAGACGTTATCGGGTGTTGAGACATCTGGCGAGACATCATCGGGCGTTGAGACGTCTGACAAGTCATCATCGGGCGTTGAGATGTCGGGTGAGACGTCAGGCGAGTCGGGTGAGACATCAGGCGAGTCGGGCGAGACAACAGGCGAGTCGGGCGAGACCTCTGTCAGCTGTGAGGTCTCTGTCAGCTGCGAGAACTCCAGTTGCGAGACCTCCGGCTGCGAGACCTCTGGACACCAGAAAACGTGGGTGCACCCTCCAGGGCCTACCCAGAACAGGAAGTGTAGGAGGTATCCTCCAGGACTCTCCTGGAGCAAGAAACATGAGGGGCTCCCGCCAAGGACCCCTCGGGACAGGAAATGTGAGGGGCTCACTCTTGGGACCCCTCGGGACAGCAAACGTTAGGGGCTCCCTTCTAGGATCCCTCAGGACAAGAAAAGTGAAGGGCTCCCACCTGGTACCTCTTGGGACAGGAAACGGGAGGGGCTCCCTCTTGGGATCCCTTGGGACAGGAAATGTAAGGGGTTCCCTCCTGGGACCCCTCAGGACAGGAAACGTGAGTGGCTCCCTCCAGGGACCCCTCAGGACAGGAAACGTGAGGGACTCCCTCCTAGGACCCCTCAGGACAAGAAAAGTGAGGGGCTCCCACCAGGTACCCTTAGGGACAGGAAACATGAGGGGCTTCCTCCTGAGACCCCTTGGGACAGGAAACGTGAGGGGCTCCCTCCTGGGACCCCCTAGGACAGGAAACGTGAGGGGCTCCCTCCTGGGACCCTTCGGGACAGGAAACGTGAGGGGCTCCCTCCTGGGACCCCTCGGGACAGGAAACGTGAGGGGCTTCCTCTTGGGACCCCTCAGGACAGGAAACATAAGGGGCTCCCTCCAGGGACCCCTTAGGACAGAAAACGTGAGGGGTTCTCTCCTGGGACCCATTAGGACAGGAAATGTGAGGGGCTCCCTCCTGGGACCCCTCGGGACAGGAAACGTGAGGGGCTCCCTCCTGGGACCTCTCGGGACAGGAAACGTGAGGGGCTCCCTCTCGGGACCCCTCAGGACAGGAAACGTGAGGGGCTCTCTCCAGGGACCCCTCGGGACAGAAAACGTGAGGGGCTCCCTCCTGGGTCCCCTCGGGACAGGAAAGGTGAAGGGCTCCCACCTGGGATCCCTTGGGACAGTACACGTGAGAGGATCCCTCCTGGGACCCCTCGGGACAGGAAATGTGCGAGGCTCCCTCCTGGGACCCCTTCGGACAGGAAACGTGAGGGGCTCCCTCCTGGGACCCCTTGGGACAGGAAACGTAAGGGGCTCCCTCTTGGAACCTCTCGGGACAGGAAACGTGGGGGCTCCCTCCTAGGACCCCCTTGGGACAGGAAACGTGAGGGGTTCTCTCCAGGGACCCCTCGGGACAGGAAACGTGAGGGGCTCCCTCCTGGGACCCCTCGGGACAGGAAACGTAAGGGGCTCCCTCTTGGAACCTCTCGGGACAGGAAACGTGGGGGACTCCCTCCTAGGACCCCTCAGGACAGGAAATGTGAGTCGTGAAGACCTCAAACATAATGAGAAGACCCTCTATTGACGTGGAGACATTAGCGGTGAGGGGACCCTCCATCGACGTGGAGGCATCGGCAACGTGGAGACTCTCCAATGACGTGGAGGTGCCGGTAACATGGAGACCTTCCATCGATGTTGAAGCGTCGACGGTGAGTGGGCCTTCTGTAGGTGATACGAAAGCAGAACCCTCTGTAGGTGATGCTGGAGACGTAACGTCCTCTGTGGACGATGCGGAGGCAGGAACCTTTGTTGGCGATGCGGAAGCAGCGCCCTCTGTAGGTGATGCTGGAGACGTAGCGTCCTCTGTGGACGCTGGGGGGGGCAGCACCCTCTGGTGCCATCAGCAGGACATCACCCTCTGGTGCCACAGGCAAGACAGCACCATCTGGTGCCACAGGTAGGATAGCACCCTCTGGTGCCACAGGAAGGACAGCACTCTCTGCTGTCATAGGCAGGACAGCACCCTCTGGTACGACAGGTAGGACAGTACCCTTCTGGTGCCACAGGTAGGGCAGCATCCTCTGGTGCCACGGGCAGGACAGCATCTTCTGTGAATGCTGGAGAGACCTCTGCATCCTCAGTAGAAGTCTTGGGAGCAACGCCCTTGGAAGCAGCGCCCTCTGTTGCTGCAGAGCACGTAGTGTCAGCGCCCTCTGTGGAGGCTGGGGAGATAGCGCACTCAAAAACGAATAACTCGTCCTTCAGGGCTTTAGCCAAAGTCAACATCTGCGTGAGACCTGGGTTGGGTATTAAACAAGGACTGTTAATAATTATATTTTCAATACTGGAGTGAAGCCGGGTTCCCACGATCACGTTTCGAGCAGCCGAAGCAGCCAGTTTACATGCAAAGTTTATGTGGAGGAGCGCAAGAAGCTGCACAACGTGACGCAACGCGTTTTGAGCAGTTCAAGCAGCGCGGCAGGGCGTGGCAGGGCGTGGCAGGGCGCGGCAGGGTGTTGCAGTTCTTTTCTGCGCTCGCGACGCGCCCAAAGCAGCAGCTGCCGGAGTTCAACAAAATGAACTTTGACCTACTTTCGTTGCTCGCCGCGTTGCATAAACCAATCAGGAGAGACTCTGCTATGTGATGAAGTAACGACGACGGGACATTTTTTGGACTTTTTAAACTTAGCCCAACAAGCCTCCATGAAGAAACCAGCCTCCAGTAAGAAACTTGGCATTTTTACAGTTGCCGCTGTCCACTCGAGCGTACGATCACCCCAAACATAAAAAGAAACGTTTTAATCTCAACAAAGACTTTCGGAGCTGCAGTTTGGCTCGTAGAAAACCCACTCAAGTAGTAACGAGGCTCACGAACAGCTGATTTTATCTGCCCGGTGTATAACAAACAAAACAAACCCGACCAGAAAAGGACCAAGACGCTCCTCCCACTGCGCGTCTTCAGGTGTGAACAGACATCTGATGACAAGTAGCCAACACCGCGCGTCGGGAGCGTTTTGACGCTTTTGGTGGGAACCCGGCTTAAGTCTTAAATTTATAATGAGGGTCCGGGTTATTGACAACAGCATAAAACAGTCTGTTTATCTGCTGTAGAGTGAGAGTGGCCTCAGATCTCTGTCTTACAGCGACCCCTGTGGTCGAGGTGGGATCTCTCCACTCCTCAATAAAGTGAGAGCTCGAACATGCTCCATCTGTGTGTCCTGCAGGCTCTTCTTGCACGAGTCCTGCAGGTGTAGCGACCCCTGTGGTCGACGTGTGATCAAATAGCTCCTCTTCAGAGCGGGAGCTCGAACACTCCTCCTTCTGTGAAGGAGTTATGTGAGGAAGTTTCCTCTTGGCTGTGTGTCGTGCAGGAACCTCTGTGTCTTCTGCAGACGTGTTGTTGTGGGGGATCCCAAACCCCCTCCTCAAAGCACGTCTCCCCTGAGACGTCATGGAGCACGGGTGCGGGTACCCCTCCCCCTTCGAAATCCTCCCCAGCTTTTCTGACAGCGTGGGAAAACCAAGGGGGAGAACGGGCTGAAACCCGGAAATGTTTGTCTTTGCCGGTCGCCGCCCCCTTCGGCGGCGCTGTTTCTGGAGCTGGAACGGGCAAGAGTTCTTCCGGTTCCGAATCATCCTCGGACACACACCATAGCGAAACGGCACGCGCATGAGTGAAGGAAGTAAACTGGTCGGAGCGGCCGTCACCGAGTTTCCTCCTCTCTCGCTCCGCGACCAGCAGTGGAGACGGGAACTGTTCCAGCCCGGGTCTATTGCAGCTCCAAGCGGGTTCCGAACGAAACCCGCCAACTCGGATGACTACAGCTTCCCTCAGAGCTGACGTAGACATCTTCTGCCTCTGAGTAAGTCTGAATTACCTGTCTGCGGGACTCAGAAATGGTCGGGTCATTTCTGTCACGGTACGGTGTGGGGTTGAGGGATGAGCCCCGTGGTGCAGACAGGCAACTCTCAGAGGCACGAGTAAAATCAAAAACACTTTAATAAGACAAAATCAAAACACTGACATGGCAGTACAAAACAAAACCTAATACGGACGCTCTGACTGTGGCTGGAATACTAACACTAAACATACAGACGAGATGTACTCACGAGACCAAGGAGCTGGGATATGACACACCAGGGAACAGGGACAATGACCCAACAATGAGACACACATGAATGCTGACTAATATATGCGTCTTAATTAACTACAAACACAAACACCTGAGACGCAGACCAGAGATGCAGAGCTGACAGACACAGGATGTAAGGAAGGAGACAGACCAACAGAGGGAGCCATCCTTACAAAACTAATTATCATATAGTGAATATGTAAGGGTGGTCCAAGAGGAGAGATAGAAAGAAGCTTCCTGAGCGAAAACAGAATGCCAGTATCTGTCCCAGACTAGCAGAGAGGGAGGGGCACAGGAGACACAAAGTATCTGAGGACATTTGTCTTTGAGGACGAATGGATGGATGCTACTACATTACAGTACAGTTTCTATGTGCTTTGCCCACTGTAATGTTTTATGTTTATTATAATAAAACTCATATAACTTTTAACAATGATGTACCGTTTTCACAAGTTTTCATACGATTGATTTTATATAAAAAATGAAGGTATTTTGAGACTTCTAGCCTCTCCAGCATTTTTATCTAGCTCGGAAGGCTCAGTGAAGGATTACAGCTGCAACAGAAGGATGGCAATCAATCAAATAGGGATGTGTGAGGGTGTGGTAGTGTGGAATCTCTCTCCTGTTAGTCATGTTTTATACCTCACTGGAGTGAGTTCAGGATAAATTGGCATGTTTTATTTCACTATTAATAATTTAACTTTTTTTTTTAACTTTATGGCCATTGTCTTTATTTACATTGAGCTTTCAGATTTGTATAGGCAGTTCAATAAATTGTAAAATCCAAATGTAGCCTATCTGACTCTACATGCAAAGATACCATGCAGGGATAGGTCAATGTATTCAAAAGTCAATGTAGTCAATACATGTAGTCTGCAGGATTTCAAGCAGAAACATTATTTGAGCATCCTACTGCAATTGCTATAAATGAAAACATAGATTTTCTTTGCCTCAACAAGTATAAATGCAAATATTTTGCAATAATGTTAACGATTCCCTAATTAAAAATTAGGATGATATGATTAGGATCTTTAGTATAGTTATAGTTCTGAACAAAACTCTGATAAATATCTGTTTTTCACATTTTCTCCTTTTTCAGTTAATGCAATTGGTCTCTTAATTTTATGAAAATACTTTGGAAATGTCATGAGCAACCATATAGAGATGGACCAATAGTGAAATGGTTCTTGTCTTTTTAACCATAACAACAGTCAAGTCAAGATTTATTTATTTAGAAAGTTTTCCGTGCAAAGCAACACAATTTTTATCCATTTAGGATAAAATTACAATTGGCAAATACTGTACTACTAAAAGTACAAACGCAAAATATATGTATGTGCATACTTTTATTTTAACTCCTTTGTATTTGATACATATTGTATACTGTACACAATATGTATCAAATGTAAGTTAAAATAAAATGTATACATATACATAAATACGATATATACAAATACATACAAGCATGTTATTTTCTTACACTCCTATCAGACTTTGAAACTTTTTTGGGTATTTGTGGGAAATTTTTACTTTATTTGAAGGTGGGTTCTCTCTGGAATTCTGTGAAAGCCAACATCAAAGTTTTCTAAGAAACTTTCTAACCTAGAGTTCTAATGTTTGCATAAAGGATTTCCTATCATCTAGATAAAGGTTTGGATAAGGTAGCTATATCAGAGTCAGAGTCAGAGTCAGAGTCAGAGTCAGAGAGTCTTTATTGTCATTTGCACTAGGGATGCACCGATCCACATTTACTCACTTCCGATCCGATACCGATACTTAAGAACTGGGTATCGACCGATACCGATACTTTTCCGATCCGATACTGTTCAGGTATGTGAATCTGTATAATGAAATATTTGTACTGAGACTATAAAGTTATGTGTATTTTGGAATGTTTTCTATACTATAAAGACTATACTGTTAAAGTTTGTGAGTTTCCTGTTGTGAGTGTCTTCATTGGTTTTAACTCACATAATGTTAAGACGGCAGTCACAGAATATGATGGAACACAAGTGCTCTTTGAAGCTGGATCGGAAATATCGGCAGGTTGGATCCGATATCCGATACTTAAATTATGCTGGTATCGGATACCGATACTGGATCGGATCTGCCCCATCCCTAATTTGCACCGCATGTGGTACATGTGATGAAAACGAGATTATGTACACGGGGTCCCAGTTACATCCAACAACAAATGCAAGAGAAAAACAGTAATAACATCTAGAATTAACTAAGAAAAACATCAACTAGTAATACACTAAGCCCTAATATAGTGGAAAAACATCATTATAAACAGCAGCACGAACATGAGTCTGTATGAGCAGATGGTCACAGATGAACACAGCAACAAGAAAACAGATCAGCATCAGCATGATGTGATATTTTGCAGTGTTTATTTTTATTTTATTTTTATTTATTCATGAGTCTAACAGCCTCAGGGTAGAAGCTGTTCCTCAGTCTAGTGGTTCTACATTTGATGCTCCTCAACCTCCGTCCTGAGGGGAGTGGGGCAAAGAGTGAGTGTGCTGGGTGAGTGAGGTCTTTCATGATGCAGGTGGCTCTTTTCCTGCATCTGGAGGTGTAAATGTCTGTGATGGTGGGGAGACTGACTCCGACAGACTTCTGTGCAGCCTTCACCACTCTCTGTAGAGCTTTCCTCTCTGCAACTGTGCAGCCTCCATGCCACACGTTGATGCTGGAGCACAGGACGCTTTCCACTGCACACCTGTAGAACGAGGTGAGAACTGGGCTGCTCAGACCAGCACGTCTCAGTCGTCTGAGGAAGTAGAGTCTTTGATGACCTTTCTTGATCAGGCTGGTGGTGTTGTTGGTCCAGCTGAGGTTATCATTCAAGTGTACACCCAAGTATTTGTAGCTGGAGACCACTTCCACTGCAGATCCACCTATTTTCAGTGGGGCGTGGGTGTGTTTATTCCTTCTGAAGTCCACAATCATCTCCTTTGTCTTCTTCACATTCATGTGAAGACTACAGTATTCTCTTTGCACCAGCTCTCCAGCAATATCTTTATCCCTAACACTTGAGTACTGGTACCAGACTCAAGTGACGAGCCTTACCTTACAACATAGATTAAACTTTTGTTTCACATGTGATCCCAAATGGTAAAATCACACAGAAAACAGGTGTATGGTTTTCCCATGTGATTAGAAACAAATACAGTACATGTGAATTTTTCATATGGAAAATCAAGTTTCACATGTGATTGTTTGTAAGATTAAAAACTGCAAGACATAAGGAGCATTGGGCCTCATGCACGAACCGTTCGTACGCACAGATTCGTTCTCAAAGTGTGCGTACGAGTGATTTAGGATCATTTGTGGCATTCAACAATGTTTTTGTATCCTAAGATTTTTTTCAGATACGAACAAAATTTACGTGTGGTCCGGACCTGTCGTATATTTTACGAGCAGACAGTCTGCTGTTATCCAGATGGAATTTCTTCACTAATAACTTCATATTTCGTTATTTAGAAAATATCCTGAGTTTAAAAAAATCACGCACCACAATTGTTTTTGACAATAGGTTATTCTGTTCGAAGTCGAATTATAATTTTAAATGTAATAATGACTAACGGATTAAAATATTTAAATTAAAATCAATTTGTTATCAATGCCGTTTTCTAACACTACAATATTAATATGAAGATCTCAAACTAAAACCAACTTAAATTATGAATTAATTAAGTTTAATTTGTCTCGGTAACGCAGACTTTACCTTGATCTCCTACTGTTGCAGTCATAGAGCTCCGATAGCTCAATGAGATGAGCGTTGCCTCTCCATTCCGAACCTTATGGGTTCAATTCCCACATGGGACAACGTTTTTTTTTTCTTCTGCTTTTAATTCATTCCAGATTTAAAAAACACAAGAAAACTATTTACAATACAACAAGAAATAAAGCATAAAGTCTTTTTAATCTGGAATGAATAAATAATCTAAAGAAAGAAGGAATAAAAAATAGTCATACCTTGTGGGAATCGAACCCACGAGGTCTAGATAAGGTTAGGAGCAGCTAACGGCGCACTGCATTACCCAGTGAGCCACTAGGACGTGTGTATATTTTAAGGTCCACATTTATTCTAAACAAACATTATATGGCTTTAGCTGGTCCTTTAATCCCATGAGTGACGCTGCTAATAAGGACAGATTTTCTTTTCTCAATCTCGGAGAGCAGAACTTCAATCTCCACACCCGTAAAGTTAATCTTTTTACTCTTCGCTGTCATTTTATGAACAAACACGTCCTGCTGTCAGAGGCAGGAAACGTAGCCTTATATGGTGTTTTGAGGGGTGGGAATTATGTAAATAACCTCTCCGCGTGCACGCGCAGGTGAATAGAACAGGTGGAATTCATCATACGTACGCAGCTCATTTACACACTTTTCCTGAGGATAGAAGAGTTTGTTGAATCTGACGTGGCATGTTCGTACGAACGCTTCGTACGAACAAAAGTAAGAGAAATTTAGGATAAAAATACGAACATGTTCGTGCATGAGGCCCATTGTTCCTCACAGAGGAGAAAGAAGATGGGGACCAAGATCAAGGCAACATGGAGCCAATTATCTTTCACCAGAAAAAAAAATGCAATAAGGGTAGCACTTTCAGAGGTATTCTGCCACTTGCTCATACCTGAGGTTTAGGGGCCTGTCAAATACCACACATTCATAACCACCCATCCAAAAAGGGACACTAGGGAAGCAGAATAAACAACATGGCACGGACAGGGTAACAGTACAGAGTACATGTAGATCCATCCAGTGGTGAGGCTGAGCAATACTGTAGAAGCGTATCAGGTAATGAGGCATCACACAACACCAACACCCAATTGCTATATCATCTGAGCGCTGATCACAGGATTTCCCAGAACAAGAAACAGTATATATCACAGCGTCAGGCATCCAGGATAGATCCTCAAGTATGAAGAGTTGGACTGTACAGGCCCTGACATGATCCACAAAAGCTGTTTTTACATTGTCCAATCTCACCACAACTTGCTTCAACTCTGCTTGGGTTTACACTGTGTAGGTGTAGACCCAACAGCAGCCCAAACATGAGTCTGTGGTGGGCAGATGGGTATGAATGAAGTATGAATGGGTTGACTACATAAATGTATAAACAAACAGGGAGGTTATTTTCTATCGGAGATAGATATAACACAGCAATGGACAAGTAATGAAATACCATACCATACCATACTATTTTATTTATAGAGCATTTTAAACAGCGACACGGCCAACCAAAGTGCTGTACAAACAAACAACAGGCAACACACACACACAATGAAGTACAGAAAATAGACATAAGAACATTGCATATTATAAATAAAACGACCAAACACAGATCAGCTGGTGTTGAAAGCAACAGAATAGTAATGGGTCTTTAAACGGGATTTGAAAACCAAGAGGGAGGGGGCCTGTCTGACGAGCAGAGGTAACTCGTTCCAGAGTCTTGGGCCTGCTACAGAGAAAGCCCTGTCACCTCTGCGTTTAAGACGAGCCCCTGGCACTTTTAAAAGTACCTGGTCCGCTGATCTCAAAGCACGTGGTGGGACATACGGGTGTATCAAATCAGAGTGATAGGCGGGGGCAAGACTGTTCAGCGATTTGTAAACATACAGGATAATTTTTAATTGGATTGATGTTCTGATATTTATATGATTGAGATTTATTGTTTTTATTGTTTTGCGCTTGTTTTTATTCTTGTACAGCACTTCGGACGGCTGCTGCTGTATTTTTAAGTGCTTTATAAATAAACTGGTATGGTATGGTATGGATTCAAAGATGAACCGGTAGCCAGTGCAGGGAGGCCAAGACTGGTGTAATGTGCTCTCTTTTGCGTGTACTGGTTAAAAATTGGGCTGCTGCGTTAAATAAACGCAAATAAATCAAATAAAAGTAAATAAATAAATAATCATAATGCTGCAGTTGTGATGTTAAAAAATTGGCTGGTCTGATTCATGGGGAGGATAAACTCTCATGATTAGTATCATTCTGGCCAATCAACAGCTGCAGTCTGCTGACATCAAAATTGTCTGCTTAGAGCAGTACCGGATATGCTTGGAATTGTGAATAAGGTGGTACCATAAACTGAGCAGCGACGGACGATGGAGGCACTCTTAACTGGTGTGGTGTCAAACTGAACTGAAGATTGTTGAAAGGGCTTATGATCAACCAATTAAAATACTTTGAAGCTGCTCCAAATCAGTCTGAGTAGTTATTAGTGAAGTACTGTACATGGAAAAAGGTCAAAATACTGGCAAAATGATCACCAAAATGTCAGATTGACATAAAGAACCAACTGCTAATGAATGGTACTCACTTGGAGTGACCCAAGACAGAAAATCCTGACTGCAAAAGAACCCCAGAACTAAGTAATTCCATATACTAGACACCCACCTGCCTCTTTTCAACACTGAAGATCCGGTCAGGCATTATAGTATTATTTTTTTTGAACAGTTAAAATTTCATCAAAACAAAAAACATAAATACAAATGTAAATATTCCCACCAAAATATTCTATAAAGACAAAAATGTACAAAAATGGAGTAGAAAGAAGCAAAGGCTTATCCAGTCCTGCCCCTAAGTTTCTAAATACTCACTTCTAAATACTCACACATGTAAATAACTGTATACATCAGAGAGTCAGAGTCAGAGTCAGAGAGTCTTTATTGTCATTTGCACTGCATGTGGTACATGTGATGAAAACGAGATTATGTACACGGGGTCTCAGTTACATCCAACAACAAATGCAAGAGAAAAACAGTAATAACATCTAGAATTAACTAAGAGAAACATCAACTAGTAATACACTAAGCCCTAATGTAGTGGAAAAACATCATTATAAACAGCAGCACGAACATGAGTCTGTATGAGCAGATGGTCACAGATGAACACAGCAACAAGAAAACAGATCAGCATCAGCATGATGTGATATTTTGCAGTGTTTATTCTTATTATTTATTTATTCATGAGTCTAACAGCCTCAGGGTAGAAGCTGTTCCTCAGTCTAGTGGTTCTACATTTGATGCTCCTCAACCTCCGTCCTGAGGGGAGTGGGGCAAAGAGTGAGTGTGCTGGGTGAGTGAGGTCTTTCATGATGCAGGTGGCTCTTTTCCTGCATCTGGAGGTGTAAATGTCTGTGATGGTGGGGAGACTGACTCCAACAGACTTCTGTGCAGCCTTCACCACTCTCTGTAGAGCTTTCCTCTCTGCAACTGTGCAGCCTCCATGCCACACGTTGATGCTGGAGCACAGGATGCTCTCCACTGCACACCTGTAGAAGGAGGTGAGAACTGGGCTGCTCAGACCAGCTCGTCTCAGCCGTCTGAGGAAGTAGAGTCTCTGATGACCTTTCTTGATCAGGCTGGTGGTGTTGTTGCTCCAGCTGAGGTTATCATTCAAGTGTACACCCAAGTATTTGTAGCTGGAGACCACCTCCACCGCAGATCCACCTATGTTCAGTGGGGCATGGGTGTGTTTGTTCCTTCTGAAGTCCACAATCATCTCCTTTGTCTTCTTCACATTCATGTGAAGATTATTCTCTTTGCACCAGCTCTCCAGGTGTTCCACCTCCTGTCTGTAGCTGGACTCATCATTGTTTGTGATGCATCCCACCACCGCTGTATCATCTGCAAACTTAACAATATGACAGCCTGGATGTGTGGCTGTACAATCATATGTGAGCAGAGTGAACAGAAGAGGGCTCAGCACACATCCTTGAGGAGAGCCAGTGCTGAGGGTAATGGTGGAGGAGGAGAAGTTGTGGATCTTCACGGACTGTGGTCTGTTTGTTAAGAAGTCTAGTACCCAGTTACAAATGGAGGGGCTTAGTCCAAGTGTAGATAGTTTGTCTATCAGAGTTTGGGGGATCATGGTGTTGAAGGCAGATGTGAAGTCCACAAAGAGCATGCGCACGTATGAGTCCTTCTGATCCAGGTGGGTGAGAGCAGTGTGGACCACAGAGGAGATGGCGTCCTCTGTTGATCGGTTCTCGCGGTATGCATATTGATGAGGGTCCTCGTTGATGTTGACGGTTGTCTTGATGTGGGACATGACCAGTTTCTCAAAACATTTAGCGACTATCGGGGTGAGGGCCACCGGTCTATAGTCATTCAGACCAGTCACTGTGGAGCTCTTTGGAACTGGGATGATGGTGGCGGTCTTCAGGCAGGTGGGAACTGACTCCAGTGAAAGTGAGGTGGTGAAGATGTCAGCCAGCACCTCACAGAGCTGGTCCGCACATTCCTTCAGAACTTTCCCTGGGATGTTGTCTGGTCCGGTTGCTTTATGAGGGTTGATCCTTCTGAGACTGCCTCTCACTTCTGCATGCATACATGCAGACATGCATGCATATACCTGCACATACTCAATATACCTGTAGATACACCTTCCCAACAGCGCAATTTGAATGACAGCCGCCGACTGAGTCGGCGGAGCAGGAGAGAGGAGTGGAGAGCTGGACAAACTTTTCAAGGGCACGGTGTTGCAAAATAAAAATGAGTGCTTACAATCATTG
>JBBPBX010006182.1:48479-69391 GCA_038048925.1 Garcialebias charrua
ATATATATATATATATATATATATATATATATATATATATATATATATATATATATATATATATATATATATATATATATATATATATAAATATATATATATATATATATATATATATATATATATATATATATATATATATATATATATATATATATATATATATATATATATATATATATATATATATATATATATATATATATATATATATATATATATATATATATATATTTACATGAGGCCACTGCCTTAGAAAAGTGCACAACTTCCTGCCTGATCCTGCACACCAAGCACACCCTCTCTTTGAGCTGTCTCCCCCAGGTAGGTGATTCAGATCAATATATGGTACCACCAGGCTGGCCCATACCCTCTTTCCCCAGGCTGTGGATTTATTTTATTATTTGTAGAGGGGTGAGGGTGTGGGTAACCGTGATTTTTAACCTTGAAATTAGAAACCGGCCCTTGCTTTTAAATAAATGAAAACAACAACAAATTAAAATTTACCAGCATCTGCATCTATGAAAATGCTGCACTAATCAGAAGTGAAAGTGTTTTGTTGTGCTGAGTTAAGGAAGTGTAAAGGACATGCAGAACACACATTGCATACACAGGTAGATTAAAATAAATAAAATAATAATAATTATAATGAAACTCTCAGGAGACCGTAACAAAATGTACAAGCCAACAGATACTATACAAACTCTAATATGAGTAAGGAAGGTAATTACAAAACAAACAACTAAACATAAAGTGGGTACACAAAACTAATACTCCTAATAAACTAATACTGAATTAGGTCAGTCCCAAAAAAATAAAAATCCTGATATTAGGTATAGACGTTCTTTACAAGCACATGAGATTTTTAAAGCTCCACTGACATTATCTTTTAACTTTCCATAAAATGGCACAACATATATATATATATATATATATTAAGATTGACCTCTGATCGTTTTTGCTAAAACAATGTGAAATTAATGAAAATTCCTCTCCAAAATAGTTTAAAATTAGCGCCGTTTTGTTACACGGTAAATTCGGGTTTTTCCGGTCACGTGATTGTGACGTCAGACACAGAGCTCTGCTCCAACGGCACATTTAATACAATGGAGAAAGATCCAAACACGTCCGTCGAATTTAGCCATTTAAAACTTTAGATTTGAGCGATTTGGCTTTAGTTCGTGAAGAAGAAGTTATTCATGAAGCGAACAGCAGATGTCAGCAAAGCCATCGTGATTCCTCTTACAGTGCTCTGTAAGAGGAATCACAATGGCTTTGCTGACATCTGCTGTTCGCTTTTTGAATGTGAAACCTCTCCTGAAAAAAAAGGCAGCACGGACAAAAGAAACCATGCTGTTTGATTTTTGATCACTCAAAATAACTTCTTCACGAACTGGAGCCAAATCGCTAAAATCTAAAGTTTTAAATGGCTAAATTCGATGGATGCATTTGTATCTTTATTCATTGTATTAAATGTGCCGTTGGAGCAGAGCTCTGTATGTAACGTCACAATCACATGACCGGAAAAACCCGAATTTACCGTGTAAATAAACGGCGCTAATTTTAAACTATTTTGGAGAGGAATTTTCATTAATTTCACATTGTTTTAGCAAAAACGATCAGAGGTCAATCTTAATATACATATATGTTGTGCCATTTTATGGAAAGTTAAAAGATGATGTCAGTGGAGCTTTAAAGTTAAAGTTACACACTTTACAATGATAATTGTTCCTTCAGTGAGAAGTATTGAGTGGTTGTGTTATAACCTATAATTTTTATTTTTTTATTGTGTTTCTATGGGCCCAAAATCAAATGAAGCCTCGGAGACGGTTCAGTTCAGACCGCCAATCTTTTTCCAGCTTGACTATCCCCTGTATGTCATCAAGCAGTTACACATGCAAGTCTGTTTCTCCTGAAACATATAAGCATCTAAACCTTTTACTATGACATTGCTCAGCCTTTTACTGCTGCATTGCCTTGCAGCCACTTCCCTCATGTGACTCATGTAGCATCTGAAAGGCCTACTCCCTGCTTGGTGGTTCCTTGTGGGGAGTAACGAGGTCAGAGCCTAGACGCCAAACATCAATGCTGTGCATTTTCTACATTCAAATATAATCTATTCCACATGAGCTGGCTGACTGAAATACAGAGAGCTTCAGAAATCTGTTTGAACCAACTCTGAGAGCTTAAAACTTACTGAAATTTTCTGCTTTGTGAGCCACTTGTGAGCCACATGTACCAGTAGGCTGCAAGGACATCCTAAAGGTCACAAGACTTTGATGTAGAAAATAAATTGCATATAAACAGATTAGGTCACTTAAAAATAAAGCTAGTTGCAGAGTTTTGTAAAGGAAATTACTACATGTGATAATCAATACACAAATGAGAATCTCTGGACGTCTGTCTGGACTTTTATTCTGCTGGCTCATTTGCATTACCCAGAAAATCCAACTGCATGTTGTGCATCAGCAGAAATATCTTTTTAAGATTAACTATTATTATCAATTATAAATCACTGTCTTCTGCCTGGTAGTTCAGTGATAGAGAGGCGGCATTGAGCTATAAAACAACACGTTCCTTAGGCATTAAAAAATGTTGTTTTGTGAGACATTTCTTAGCTAAGCAACCTCTTTCCACTAGAATACTAACAATGGCCCTCATGCACGAACCGTTCGTACGCACAGATTTGTTCTTAAACTGTGCGTACGAGTGATTTAGGATAATTTGTGGCATTCAACAATGTTTTCGTATCCTACGATTTTTTTCAGATACAAACAAAATTTACGAGTGGTCCTAGCCTGGTTAAAACCATACCCTTGTCCTTCACTTCGCTTCAGACAAGGAATTTCTCCACTAATAACTTTATATTTCGTTATTTAGAAAATATTTAGAGTTTAAAAAAGTCACGCACCACAATTGTTTTTGACAATAGGTTCTGTTTGAAGTCGAATTATAATTTTAAATGTAATGATGACTAACAGATTAAAGTATTTAAATTAAAATCAATTTGTTATCAATGCCGTTTTCTAACACTACAATATCAATATGAAGATCTCAAACTGAAACCAACTTAAATTATGAATTAATTTAAGTTTAATTTGTCTCGGTAACGCAGACTTCGGTAACGCAGACTTTAGGTGGACCTCCTCCTGTTGCAGTCATAGTTGTCAGATAGCTCAATGAGTAGAACGTTGCGTCGCAGTTCCGAACCTTATGGGTTCCAGTCCCACATGGGACAACGTTTTTTTTTCTCCTTTTAATTCATTCCAGATTTAAAAAACACAAGAAAACTATTTACAATACAACAAGAAATGAAGCATAAAGTCTTTTTAATCTGGAATGAATAAATAATCTAAAGAAAGAAGGAAAAAAAAGTAGTCATACCTCGTGGGACTCGAACCCACGAGGTCTCGATAAGCGGTGCAATGCTTTACCCAGTGGGCCACCAGGATGCGTGTATATTTTAAGGTCCACATTTCTTATAAACAAACATTCTTTGGCTTTAGTTGGTCATTTACTCCCATGAGTGACGCTGCTAATAAGGACAGATTTTCTTTTCTTGACCTCAGAGAGCAGAACTTCAATCTCCGCACCGGTAGAGTTCTTCTTTTTACTTTTCGCTGTCATTTTATGAACGAACACGTTTTGCCTCTGAGGCAGGAAACGTAGCCTTATATGGTGTTTCGAGGGGTGGGAATTATGTAAATAACCTCTCCGCGTGCACGCGCAGGTGAATAGAACAGGTGGAATTCATCATATTTGCGCAGCCATTTACACACTTTTCCTGAGGATAGAAGAGTTTGTTGAATCTGACGTGGCATGTTCGTACGAACAAAAGTAGGAGAAGTTTAGGATAAAAATACGAACATGTTCGTGCATGAGGGCCAATGAGCCTTTAAATAAACTTTTTCCTCCGTTTTTATCTGCTGTTTTTGCTTGTTTTTTCCAGATTAGCTAAGACAAAAAATAATTTTTTTTCTTCCAAATTTGTATTATTTATTGTGCAATATTGCTTTGCAAAACTTAATTTTGGAAAATTGTTGAGGCTGCCCATTAAGAATTCACAGCCAAAAATATTTTAATCTTTCAGAGGGCCTTTAGTTTTATCTAACAGTATACACTGCTCTCAGCCACATGGAGCAGAAGGACTCCTACGTCCGTATGCTCTTTGTGGACTTCACGTCTGCCTTCAATATCATGATCCCCCAAATCCTGATGGACAAACTACTCAAACTGGGACTAAGCCCCTCCATTTGTAACTGGGTCCAAGAATTCTTAACAAACAGACCTCAGTCAGTGAAGATCCACAACTTCCCCTCCTCCATAACCCTCAGCACTGGCTTCCCTCAGGGATGTGTGCTGAGCCCTGTCCTGGTCACTCTGCTCATGTATGATTGTGCACCTACCCATCCAGGCTGTCATATCGTAAAGTTTGCAGATGATACAGCGGTGGTGGGATGCATCACAAATGATGAGTCCAGCTACAGGCAGGAGTTGGAACACCTGGAGAGCTGGTGCAAGGACAATAACCTTCACATCTATGTGAATAATTTGATTGAGATGGTCATTGACCTCTGAATGAACAAACACATCTAAACCCCCCTGAACATAGGAGGATCTGCAGTGGAAGTGGTCTCCAGCTACAGGTACTTGGGTGTACACCTGAATGACAACCTCAGCTGGGGCAACAACACCACCAGCATGTTGAAGAAAGCTCATCAGAAACTCTACTTCCTCAGGCGGCTGAGACGAGCTTGTCTGGGAAGCACAGTCCTCACCTCCTTCTTCAGGTGTGCAGTGGAGAGTAGTCCTGTCGCGATAAACAACAAATCAATTAATTGCATGACAAATGAAAATTATCGAACCCGTTTTCATTTATCGGCTTTATCGTTTCTTCATGTCTCTCTCTTTCTGCTGGACACTGGATGACAAAAAGCTCAACTCCAGTGCTCTTGACTCCCCCATCCAGCCTTTTTCTCTCTCTTTAAAATCTGTTTTAACTGTCAAAATCACGTTTTTGGATTGTTAATAGCAGCTGAGATCAAGCTACGACCTAAGCTAACAGGCCAACCTCGGAGAAAAAAAAAACTCTGTCTTGTCGAAAGTACAAAATGTACGGTTGAAACCTGTGCCTTTGTGTAAAAAGTTGTTTTTTCTCTGCAAAAAGAAGCTGAGAACTTGTTTACTGATTTTAAAAAAAGCTTTGTGTTACAAATGCTATACTAAAGAGCTCAAAACATTCCAAGCATCCGCCATTTTCAAAACATAAAAATAAGAACGAGAGACAGCCCATGTCACCCATTTTTCTTAGAGATATGCTGTTGCTGCTTGCTCCCTCGCTATCATGAATCCTTTGGTTTGAAGGTGCAGTCTGCAGTTTCTGTAGTGCAGTCTGTAAGTTTTCTAAAAATATATTTTTAACATATTTCTTCACTCTGTCACTATCTCCTGACAGACTGATGTTAGACACTTTGAAAAAAACTATATTCCCCTTGCTTCTCCAGGTGTTACTAAAAGCATTTCTAATTTTTTTTCCTCTTCCGGCTCTCGACAAAGCAAGTCGCATATCTTTTTGCTCCTTCCCTCCCTAAGTTTTCCTCCTCCCTGCTTGCTTTTTGTCTCGTCCGTGACTCTTCAGCGCTCACTCGAACCAATTTGCGATGGAGTTAATAAATTGGGCTGTTTCATCTATAGATAAGATTTTTTCCACGAAGCGGACCGGGCCAGGAGAAGCGGCCTGCCCCTCTGACACGCACGCTGTCGGATACATGATGGACTCGTGGGGACAGTGGCAACCCATGTGTTTGACCGTCTTGTCTGTCGAAGACGTGGAAGATTTGTGGATTATTGGAATATTGGTGGCAGCTGCTCTGTTTTTTGGCGTGAGCGGAGCTGTCTGTTACTGGAAGGTCAGGAAGATTTCGGCAGCTATCGGCACACTGGCCAAACTTCCTGATCAGCAAGAGTCTCTGATCCGGGCTGTAAGCTCCTCAACCCAGCTGTTGTACGAGCTGAACCGCACAATGGGAGCGGCGGTAGACCACCGTGGACCTGCGGTGCGCTTTGGAACTCGTTTACAGCCGCCCGGCCTCAATCAGGGCACAGATGGAGGTTTGTAGCCTCGGAAACTCATTTGATTCGGCAATTTTGGACCTGAACAGCACCTGGACTCTGGAAGGCTGCAGTCAAAAAGAACACTGTGGCCTGGATTGAAGATAAACAAAAGAACTATCTAATCTGGTTTCTGCACACGACCTTGAAAAGAAGGCTGTTTGGAAACTATTCTCCTGGAGTGAAGCTGAGAGACACTGCTGACCCCCTCCCCCTCCCTCCCAAGAGGTCCCTGGGAGAGTGCTCAGAGGCGCCAAGCATAACAACTGCTGAACTGTGTTATCTGAAGTGCTGCTCACAGACTCTTTGATCTCCTTGCATGTCGTCAAATCTGCAACAATGTCTTGTCTGGCTGTGCTTACTGCTGATAGAGTTTTTGGGACTTTATCATAGAGTGTCTTAAGGCAATCTTTGATAGATTCTTTTTTTGAATATCACCAATGATACCTATTGTGTTTTTCCTTTTTCCATATCTGTTTGACCTCCATCCGGAGACGGATGAGAGCGGCCGCGCAGAAGAACATGAATGTGTTTGGAAATGCTGCAGCTTGCATACTCTTCCCTCTTCCGGACGACTGTGCTACATAATCACGTTGTATTATTACGGTGCAATGTTAATAAATAAATCTCTTATCTCTTATCTCTTAATAACCCACAGTGACCCGCCGTTAACTAGCCAATAAAAACAGAGTTTTTAACCAGCCAATAAAAACAGAGCTTCTCACTTCTCACGCTCCTAACCCACGCCCCCGCCTGTCCCAGCCCCAGCAGCCGCGCAGGTTCTTGTTCAAAGGATTGCAAAGCGATGCAAAACTGTTTTGTATGTGACACAAATGTATTAAATTCCCCTTCTTCATCCCTGATCTGGACTTTTCTTTTGTATTTTGCCAAAAGTCCGTTGACTCCATGACTGAAACAATAAGGAAATGAATGAATTTGTCACGAGCAAATTAAACTCGGGTTCAACGTGGCTGCGCGAGGCTCAGCATATTTCATGTTCTGGTGTGCTGGACCAGGGCTCCAAGTTTTTATTTTATTTTTTAGAGCGTTTTATTAACATATAAACACAGAACTTCGCAGCGGCTGCCACAGGACATGTAGTGGAGGCGGAGCTAAGGAGGCAGAGCTGAATTTCAGCGAGAGCAAGGGGGAGCAGAGCCATATATGGCTCTGAGGGGGAGGGATCAGTATGCTTTCCCCGTTGAAATTTTTTCTAAGTGCTACGTTCTACATAAACTGCAGACTGCACCTTTAAACAATCTTATACTGCCATCCAGTGGTCAAAAAAGGTACTAAACAGCAATTAACCTGCTGTTTTTCTTATATTTGTCAATGATTACTAATGTCAAATTTCAAACAATATTATTGTTTATTGCAATCATTTCGGAGAAAATTAATTGCCCAACAAAATTTGTTATCATGACAGGCCTAGTGGAGAGCATCCTCTGCAAAAAGAAAAGCTTTGCAGAGAGTGGTGAAGGCTGCACAGAAGTATGTTGGAGTCAGCACCCCCCCCCCCCAATCACCACATCTACGCCTCTAGATGTAGGAAGAGGGCCACCTGCACCACGAAGGACCCCACTCACCCAGCACACACTTTTTGTCCCACTCAGGCAGGAGGTTGAGGAGCATTAAGTGTAGAACCACTAGACTGAGGAACAGTTTCTACCCTGAGGCTGTTAGACTCATGAATCTCTAACCAGGATCATCACTGTGAAGAATCACATCATGCTGCTGATTTGTTTCTTGTTGCTGTGTTCATTCTTACTCCTCTGCTCACACAGACTCATGTTTGTGCTGCTGTTCCGCATATTGTTTTTTATGCTATTAGTGCTTAGGGTATTTTTAGTTGATGTTTTTCTTAGTTTAAATCTTACCTCTTATTACTGTTTTTCTTTTACTTTTTATTGTGGGATGTAGGGCTGGGTGATATGGATCAAAATTAATATCTCAATATGTTTTACAAAAATCGTGATATACAATATATATCTCAATATTTTTTCCTTCCATAAAGTAATAACAAACATATATTTGAGTCAAAGTTTTGTCTCAATTGTCACACAAGCACATTTATTAACATCTGTAACTGTACAAACTAAATGCCCTAAAAATAAACTATTTACATTTAGGCTATTAAATAATTTATTTTTTAGGCATCTATTTATATATATTAAATATTAATCCACTTCAGCTGGGGCAGCTGTGGTTGAGAGGCTAGAGCAGTCGTCCTCCAATGGGAGAACTGGGGGTTCGATTCCTTCAGCAGTCACATGCTGAAGTGTCCCTGGGCAAAACACTGAACCCCTTATTGCCTCTGATGTGTGTCCCATCGGCAGTGCTGGGCAGCGCTAATCCAAAAATTAGTTCCGCTATTTCTAAAGCACTTATTAATTTATTTAGGTCCGCAATTTCAAAAGTGCTTATGTATTAGGAATGCTAGCGGAAGCTAATGCTAACACGCTAACGTGCAAATGGCGAACTACTTTTTAAAATCCAGCAGATTTGACCATTTCGTGAAACTGTCAAGCTCAGAAAAACCTTGTGCTATAAAGTCAGCTAAGAATATATTTTTTCTCAGCAAAGAAATAATTGTTTTTACCGTGTTTTGTTGTAAAGTCCTTTGCTTCTGTGGTCGCCGCCATTTTGAACAGGGCAAATGGCAAACTACTTTTTTAAATCCAGCAGATTTGACCATTTCGTGAAACTGTCAAGCTCAGAAAAACCTTGTGCTATAAAGTCAGCTAAGAAATATATTTTTTCTCAGCAAAGAAATAATTGTTTTTACCGTGTTTTGTTGTAAAGTCCTTTGCTTCTGTGGTCGCCGCCATTTTGAACAGGGCAAATGAGGCGCTGACGCGTCGCGTAGGCCGCTGAGAAACATCCATAAGTTCACCCTCCATGTTAAAAACTCTTCGTCTGACTCTTCGAAAACAAGCAATAAGGCTGCAGAGTAACACACTGGCTGCTAACTGCTATAGAGAGTGCTCTCTCTAGCCAAGAGACTGAGGGGGACGCTTTTTTGTCACGGACCACATCTGGCGCTGACAGGATATGGTCTGTGAGCAGTCGTCCGGTTGATTTAAGAGCTCGTAAATAAGTTTTTTCGTTTTTACTGATCGATAATTAGTTATTAGCGGTACTGCATTTTAAACAAAAATAATGCAAATCCGCTTATGAATTATAAAAGTTAGTCAATCCGCTGTAACGCTGACAAATTGTTTAGGTCCGCTATAAGCAGATTAGCGCTTTAGCGCTCCCCAGCGGTCTGGCACCCACCTTTGCCCATCGGTGTATGAATGTGATAAAGCTCTGATTAGTCTTTAGAGATCTAGTAGAGTGCTGCATGAATGGGTAAATGAGGGCACAGATTGTGTTGTAAAGAGCTTTGAGTGTTGTTAGATATTTATGTAGACTTGTCCTGGCGTTCTTGATCTACTCAGAGACGGGATCATAATGAAATTATGACCCGGTTCTGACTGGGTTAAACTGGACCAGCAGCTCTAAAAAAAGTCTCCCATGGATTCAATATCTGTCAAGGAATAGAGTTTATTTTGCTTGCTACATCACGTAGAAAGGCTGTAATGCACTGTCCCATGTTTCTCCACATGCATCAATCCACATAAGATCCATTGAGATCACACTTAGTCACGCCCCCTCATACACATGAAAGGAAGAGCTCCCCTTCTCTGAAGGGTGGGGCCTAGGCCCTATAAATTAGTATTGACACTGGAGATCTCTCTCTCTTCCGGATGTTGATCATATCAGAGAGCCAGTGCTGTAACCTTTTCCTGCCTTTACTTTAATACAATTGATAAAACTTAATTCAGGTTTCTTTGATTTATTTAGTATGAGTTGCCATTTCTGAGGGAGATTGAGACTGGGGGTGGACGTGTGGAGCTGGAGGCAGGTCTTGTGATCCGGAGGAGGATTCTCGGGGCTGCACTCAGCTCCTCAACGTAACAGTGTCTTGATAAGATAGAAAGGCTCTGTATGAGCACAGTCCATTCAGCTGCACCGCCTTCACGTTAGTCAGTGTGTGGACTGCAGTAGTGAGCCTCCACTTGGAACCTTGAAGCTACCAGCTCCGACAGAAAAAAACCACGGTTCAGAGCTCATTTAGCTGTGCTTTGTGCCTTTTAGAGGAACACAGAGAGGAAGCGACGACATTAATAAATCAACAGCTTATCATATCACTAAAGATACGGTCCTTAGTGGCTAACAAGACGGCTAAAGAGTTAGCCGTCTTGTTAGCCGCTAAGGACCGTATCTTTAGCAATTTGATAAACTGCTGCTTTATTAATGTCGCACTTCCTATCTGTGTTCCTCTAAAAGGCACACAGCACAGCTAAATGAGCTCTGAACCACGGTTTATTTCAAATAAGGAGACTGAGGTCGGTCGGAGCTGGTAGCTTCACACACACTCAGCTGCTGTGTTTACTGCTGCCTGCTAAACCATAGATATCATATATACACTAGATAACCCATAGCTTGCTCCGGCGCAGGATTTAGGGCAGCCATCTTGGCGCTGTCGTCCGCTCCACTCAGCCTTATATATTTGACAGGCACAATAAAGTATCAGCGCATTTAATCAATCATAACACGCTGAATAGTAATCCCATTGTCACATATTTAAATTTTAGGCATACAGCAATTAAAACTGCATGTATAGGAACGTATAGTTTAGCATATTTAAATAATTTTGGTGGAATACAAAACTGTACTGTTTAGCAAGATACAACCAAAGATGCAATTTATTCACACACACATTATGTATACATATTCAGATACTGTATAATACATATATATTCAGATAAGCATATATATAACTATATAAATACATACTATATAACTATATATAGAACTATATATATAACTACTGTATATATATATATATATATATATATATATATATAAACATATATATATATATATATATATATATATATATATATATATATACATATATATATGAATATATATACATATATATATACATATATATACTGTATATCTTATATATATGTGTGTATATATATACATACTGTATATACATATAAACATACACACATATATGTGTATATATTTATATGTATACTGTGTATGTATATACAGTATATATATATGTGTCTATATATATATATACGCCACGTGACTATTCTGTAATTCTAATCAGCGTTATTTACATAGCCCCTGATGCTAATGCTAATGACGCCCAGGGAGAGATTCATGACTTACTCACCTCGCTGCAGTGTAAATATCCTGAGGGGCTTTTCATTGTTTGCGGGGACGTCAATCACGTTGATCTTCAGATGTCCCTCCCAGCCTTCAATAAGAACGTCTTCGCAGCTACGAGAGGAGATAAAACACTCGACCAAGTCTTTACAAATGTAAAGGGGGCATACACGGCGAAGACACGCCCAGCGCTCGGAGCTTCAGACCACGAGTCTCTGATCCTGGCGCCAAGAGAACTCCCTCCACTCAGGCGGTCCAAGCCGGAACAAAGACAAATAACAATCTGGCCTCAAGATAGTTCCCCCTTGTTGAGAGACTGTTTTGAGAGGACAAACTGGTCTGTTTTCAGGGAAGCAGCTACTGATGGAAGTTCAGTGGACATGGAACTGTATGCTTCCTCAGTCCTGGGTTACATCAGTACATGCTCTGAGAATGTATCCATAAAAAAATATGTGAAATCCTACCCAAACCGGAAACCCTGGTTAAATAGAGAAGTTCACGCCTTGTTAGCAGCCAGAGACACTGCATTCAAGTCAGGAGATAAAGTGGAGCTGAGGAAAAGCAGGAATGAACTGAAGGATGGCATTAAGAAGGCCAAGGCCACGTATGCACAGAGGATCGAGGGACAGTTCACCTCACAAGACCCACGGAGCATGTGGAAGGGTATTAAATGCATAACAGATTACAAAGGCAAAAACAAACAATGCCCCAGGGACCCATCTCTGCCTGATGCCCTCAATAAGTTTTATGCACGTTTTGATGATCCAAACAGACCTGCTAGCACCAGACTCACCTCATCACCAGATGAAGAGCATCTCAGGGTGTCCGCAGCAGAAGTGAGAGGCAGTCTCAGAAAGATTAATCCTCATAAAGCAACCGGACCAGACAACATCCCAGGGAAAGTTCTGAAGGAATGTGCGGACCAGCTCTGTGAGGTGCTGGCTGACATCTTCACCACCTCACTTGCACTGGAGTTAGTTCCCACCTGCCTGAAGACCGCGACCATCATCCCAGTCCCAAAGAGCTCCACAGTGACTGGTCTGAATGACTATAGACCGGTGGCCCTCACCCCGATAGTCGCTAAATGTTTTGAGAAACTGGTCATGTCCCACATCAAGGCAACCGTCAACATCAACGAGGACCCTCATCAATACGCATACCGTGAGAACCGATCAACAGAGGACGCCATTTCTTCCGTGGTCCACACTGCTCTCACCCACCTGGATCAGAAGGACTCATACGTGCGTCTGCTCTTTGTGGACTTCACATCTGCCTTCAACACCATGATCCCCCAAACTCTGATAGACAAACTATCTACACTTGGACTAAGCCCCTCTATTTGTAACTGGGTACTAGACTTCTTAACAGACAGACCACAGTCCGTGAAGATCCACAACTTCTCCTCCTCCACCATAACCCTTAGCACTGGCTCTCCTCAGGGATGTGTGCTGAGCCCCCTTCTGTTCACTCTGCTCACATATGATTGTACAGCCACACTTCCAGGCTGTCATATTGTTAAGTTTGCAGATGATACAGCGGTGGTGGGATGCATTACAAACAATGATGAGTCCAGCTACAGACAGGAGGTGGAACACCTGGAGAGCTGGTGCAAAGAGAACAATCTTCACATGAATGTGAAGAAGACAAAGGAGATGATTGTGGACTTCAGAAGGAACAAACACAACCATGCCCCACTGAAAATAGGTGGGTCTGCAGTGGAAGTGGTCTCCAGCTACAAATACTTGGGTGTACACATGAATGATAACCTCAGCTGGAGCAACAACACCACCAGCCTGATCAAGAAAGGTCATCAGAGACTCTACTTCCTCAGACGGCTGAGACGAGCTGGTCTGAGCAGCCCAGTCCTCACCTCCTTCTACAGGTGTGCAGTGGAGAGCATCCTGTGCTCCAGCATCAACGTGTGGCATGGAGGCTGCACAGTTGAAGAGAGGAAAGCTCTGCAGAGAGTGGTGAAGGCTGCACAGAAGTCTGTTGGAGTCAGTCTCCCCACCATCACAGACATTTACACCTCCAGATGCAGGAAAAGAGCCACCTGCATCATGAAAGACCTCACTCACCCAGCACACTCACTCTTTGCCCCACTCCCCTCAGGACGGAGGTTGAGGAGCATCAAATGTAGAACCACTAGACTGAGGAACAGCTTCTACCCTGAGGCTGTTAGACTCATGAATAAATAAATAAAATAAAAAATAAACACTGCAAAATATCACATCATGCTGATGCTGATCTGTTTTCTTGTTGCTGTATTCATCTGTGTTCATCTGTGACCATCTGCTCATACAAACTCATGTTCGTGCTGCTGTTTATTCCCACTATATTAGGCTTAGTGTATTACTAGTTGATGCTTTTCTTAGTTAGTTCTAGATGTTATTACTGTTTTTCTCTTTCATTTGTTGTTGGATGTAACTGGGACCTCGTGTACATAATCTCGTTTTCATCTCATGTACCACATGCGGTGCAAATGACAATAAAGACTCTCTGACTCTGACTCTGATATATATATATATATACATATATATATACATACATATATATATATATATATATATATATATACAAGCCCAAAACCAGAAAAGTTGGCACGTTGTGGAAATCGCAAATAAAAACAGAATACAATGACTTGCAAATCTTTTTCAACCTATATTCAATTGAACACACTGCAAAGACCACATACTTAACGTTCGAACTGGTAAACTTTGTTATTTTTTGCAATTATTAGCTCATTTGGAATTTGATGCCTGCAACATGTTTCAAAAAAGCTGGCACAAGTGACAAAGAAGACAGAGAAATTTGAGGAATGCTCATCAAACACTTATTTGGAATATCCCACAGGTGAACATGCAAATTGGGAACAGGTGGGTGCCATGATTGGGTATAAAAGCAGCTTCCTTGACATGCTCAGTCATCCACATAGAAGGATGGGGCGAGGGTCACCACTCTGTGAACAAATGCGTGGGCAAATTGTCGAACAGTTCAAGAACAACTTTTCTCAACGAGCTATTGCAAGGAATTTAGGAATTTCACCATCTACGGTCCGTAATATCATCAAAAGGTTCAGAGAATCTGGAGAAATCACTACACGTAAGGGGCAAGGCCGAAAACCAACATTGAATGCCCGTGACCTTCGATCCCTCAGGCGGTACTGCATCAAAAACCGACATCAGTGTGTAAAAGATATCACCACATGGGCTCAGGAATACTTCAGAAAACCACTGTCAGTAACTACAGTTCGTCGCTACATCTGTAAGTGCAAGTTAAAGCTCTACTATGCAAAGCAAAAGCCATTCATCAACAAGATCCAGAAACGCCGCCGGCTTTGCTGGGCCCGAGCTCATCTGAGATGGACTGATGCAAAGTGGAAAAGTGTTCTGTGGTCTGATGAGTCCACATTTCAAATTGTCTTTGGAAACTGTGGACGTCGTGTCTTACGGACCAAAGAGGAAAAGAACCATCAGGACTGTTATAGGCGCAAAGTTCAAAAGCCAGCATCTGTGATGGTATGGGGGTGCATTAGTGCCCAAGGCATGGGTAACTTACACATCTGTGAAGGCACCATTAATGCTGAAAGGTACATACAGGTTTTGGAGCAACATATGCTGCCATCCAAGCGACGTCTTTTTCATGGACGCCCCAGCTTATTTCAGCAAGACAATGCCAAGCCACATTCTGCACGTGTTACAACAGCGTGGCTTCGTAGCAAAAGAGTGCGGGTCCTCCCCTGGCCTGCCTGCAGTCCAGACCTGTCCCCCATTGAAAATGTGTGGCGCATTATGAAACGTAAAATACGACAACGGAGACCCCGGACTGTTGAACAACTTAAGCTGTACATCAAGCAAGAATGGGGAAGAATTCCACCTGAAAAGCTTCAAAAATTGGTCTCCTCAGTTCCCAAACGTTTACTGAGTGTTGTTAAAAGGAAAGGCGATGTAACACAGTGGTAAATATGTCCCTGTGCCAACTTTTTTGCAATGTGTTGCTGCCATTGAATTCTAAGTTAATGGTTATTTGCAAAACAAAATAAAGTTTCTCCGTTCGAACATTAAATATATTGTCTTTGCATTCTATTCAGTTGAATATGGGTTGAAAAAGATTTGCAAGTCATTGTATTCTGTTTTTATTTGCGATTTGCACAACGTGCCAACTTTTCTGGTTTTGGGCTTGTATATATATATATATATATATATATATATATATATATATATATATATATATATATATATATACTGTAGTATGTATTTATATAGTTATATATATGCTTATCTGAATATATATGTATTATTACAGTATCTGAATATGTATAATGTGTGTGTGAATAAATTGCATCTTTGGTTGTGTCTTGCTAAACATATATTAAAGTACAGTACTGTACACTATTGTATTCCACCAAAAAATATTTAAATATGCTAAACTATACATTCCTATACATGCAGTTTTAATAGCTGTATGCCTAAAATTTAAATATGCGACAATAGCATTACTATTCAGCGTGTTATGATTGATTAAATGCGCTGATACCATATTGTGCCAGCCAAATATATAAGGCTGAGTGGAGCGGTGGCCACCCCCAAGATGGCTGCCTGAAATCTCGTCAGCTCGTCAGAGAGTTGCGACACTCCCATAGACTCCTAGCCTGGTTGTAACCAGACCCTTGTCCTTCACTTCGCTTTGGACTAGGGTCTGGCATCTCTGCCATAGACAACGATTTCTCCTGGAGATTTTTGAATGGACCAATCAGAGAACAGGAGGCAGAGTTTTGTTAGTTTAGCCTGACGAGGTCCAGGCTATCAGATAAATTGCTCAGAAACCACTCGGTGGATATTTTTTCTGCCACCAGTGTGTAATTATATGTCTTTAATTTACTGACTGTTGGCCTAGATGAAACATTTGAGATAAAATTCGATTTTTTATCATTTATTTTCGTAGCGCACCCGAGGCTGTTTGGAAAATATCAAACCGAAACTATTTAATATCCAGCAGATTTGACCATTTCGTGAATTGATTTAGGAACTGTTAAGCTCAGGAACACTTCTGATATAACGTCAGCTATGAAATATATTTTTTCTCAGCAGAGAAATAATAGTTTTTTACCTTGTTTTGATGAAAATTCGTTCGTGGCGGCAGCCATTTTGAATGACGACGTCAGTCGACATCGTTCAAAACTCCGCCTTCTGCTCTCTGATTGCTCAGGAACACTTCTGATATAACGTCAGCTATGAAATATATTTTTTCTCAGCAGAGAAATAATAGTTTTTTACCTTGTTTTATTGAAAATTCCTTCGTGGCGGCAGCCATTTTGAATGACGACGTCAGTCGACGTCGTTCAAAACTCCGCCTTCTGCTCTCTGATTGGTCCGGTCAAAATCTACCGGAGAAATGGTTGTGGGTGGGAGAAGTCCCAGAAGGGAAATGAGATGAAGTGATGCAGTGAAGGGAAATGAGAATTGAGCGGAGCTGTGCAGGAAGGCGAGGGCCAGGCTAATAGACTCCCATTGTAAGAATGGAATGCGGAAGTCACGTGGGTCATGGAGGGGGCGATTTGTTCCGGAAGTGTTTCAAACAGCAGCGCTGCTAGCATCAAACGTCGTTCATTGTTGATGTTTCAGACGTGTTTTCTCCGGTAAGTTGATAAAAATACAATTTTCTTTTGCCCTTGTGAAGCGTTAGCTGACTATTCTGTACTATTTTATCAACATTAATACTTCATGTCGCCAGTTTTTACAGTATTTCCAAAAGAAGGTCTTTCCAGTTGTTTCCTTTAGACTGCATACTTTCTATGACAGCCTTTGAATCAGTGCATATCACCACCCTATCAGGTCTAACCTCCTCAATCCATTGTAAGCTAAATATAACTGCCACCATCTCTGCTGTGTATATTGAAAGTTGATCCGATATCCTTTTGGAAATACAAACTTCAAATTCTGGGATATAAACTCCTATTCCCACCCACCCCTTTGTATTTTTTGAGCCATCTGTGTAAATTTCCATGTAATTATAATATGATTCTCTAATGTATTTGCTGGTGTTCACCCCTATTTCATTTACATTCCATTCTCGCTTCATTTCTAGTATTTTCACATCAACTTTACTTTCTGGAATTAACCAGGGTGAGATAACACTTTTTGGATTAATCTGTGCAAATTCTATATGGTCTATTCCATATATTTCCGCTAATTTGTTTATTTTCCACCCAAATCCATTTCTATGATATTTGTTATATTCCCAACAATCCTCAATTGTCGTTGCTGCAGGATTTTCTTTACTTCCTTTAAGTTTAATCCAGTAAGTTAATGACAGTTAGTTCTTCTCATTTCTAACGGAGTTTCACCACTTTCTATAAGTATTGCATTAATGGGGGTTGTCTTTATTGCTCCTGTGCGCACTCGTAGTGCTCTGGGTTGAAGTCTAATTTTTGAAGTGTTGAATTTGCTGCTGCTCCATACACTATGCATCCATAGTCCAACGTCGATCTTGTGAGAGCTCTGTATATATTTAAAAGTGATTGTTTATCTGCTCCCCAGTTATTACCTGCCACTGCTTTCATTAGATTTATTACTCTTTTACACTTTGTCTCTACCTGCTTTAAATGACATTGCCATGAGTATGAACTATCTAACCATAAGCCAAGATATTTAAATTCACTAACCATATAGGTTGTCCATATAGTAAGAAACGTTCATCTTTTATCTTCTTTTTGTTTGTTATCATCATGTATTTAGTTTTGCTTACAGACAGTTTGAAACCCCATTCATAAGACCAGCTCTCTATTTGATTAATTGCTTTTCTAATGCTTTTAACAACATGTGGAACATTTCTCCCCCTCATCCATATTGCTCCATCGTCCGCATATAGTGCTGATTTGATGCCTCTGTCAAGATTTGCAAAGATGTCGTTAATCATTATGTTGAATAAAACTGGACTAATTACACTACCTTGAGGGGTGCCATTTTCCACTTTGAAGTCTCTTGATAATTCACCCCCAACTTTAACTCTTATTGACCTATCCTTAAAGAAGCTGGCAATCCAGTTATATATCCTCCCGTCTAATCCCATTTGATCTAGTTTTATTAACAGGCCTTCCCTCCACATAGAATCATATGCTTTTTCTATTTCAAAGAATACTATAATCATAATTTCCTTCATTTTGAGTGTTTTTTCCATATCAGTACACACTCTTACTAGAGCATCTACTGTGGACCGGCCATTTCTAAAACCACATTGATAGTTATTTATAAGTTCTCTTTTTTCCAGAACATACTTTAATCTACTAACTAATATTTTCTCCATCAGTTTACAAAGATGAGATGTTAATGCTATGGGTCTGTAGTTGTCTGTGCATGATGGATCCTTCCCTGGTTTATTAAATGGTAGAATTATGGCTCGTTTCCAACTCTCTGGGACAGTTCCTTCTTCCCATATTTTATTGAATAGTTTTAATATAATATTTAATGTTACTTCTGGAAGATTTCTAAACATAACATAGCATAGGTTACCTTCTCCTGGAGCTGATTAGCCTGTGTCTTTTAACGCCATTTTGATTTCTTTCATAGTTATATGGTCATCAAGTGTTGTCATGGATTTATTTTTCTTCTTTCCTACATCATTGAATGTTTGGAGTTTTTGTTCTTTCTGCTTTCTGTGAAGTTGTTCCAGATGTTCTCCACTGTGGGTTGCAGCAAACGCCTCACCAAGAGAATCAGCCTTGTCTTTATTTGAAACCATTATCTCTTTATTTTTAATCAGTGCTGGAATTTTAACTTCACTTCTTTTCCCACTCATTTTCTTAATCATAGTCCACACCTGTTGCAGATTTATTTTATATCCTATTGATGAACAATAGTCTCTCCAAGTTTTCTTTTTTGCCTCCTTAATGGTCCTTCGTGCTACTGCCCTTTTTCTTTTAAAATCTATAAGATTTTCTCTGTTCATGTTTTTCTGTAATGTTTTTAGAGCCTTGTTTCTCTCTTTAATTGCTTTACTGCAGTCATCTGTCCACCACGGAACAACTTTTGATTTTCTTTTTAAAACTACTTTTGGAATATTTGAGTTTGCTGCATTTAAAATGAGCTCTAATACCTGATTATTGCATTCATTAATGTTCCCTGTAAGAGTAACTAAATTACTATTTTTCTCACAATTAATTTTGAATGTTTCCCAGTTAGCTTTCTTAAAGCACCATCTTGTTGACATTATGTCCTCTTGTTTGATGATTTTGTCGTTTATAATTGTACTAATAGGAAAATGATCACTCCCCAATGTAGATTCTCCATTTACATTCCAATCACAGGATTTTGCAAGATTATCTGATACTAAAGTTAAATCTAAATATGAGACTGAACCTTTATTGATATTAAATCTTGTGCCTTGACCATTATTGAGACAAACCAGTGATCTTTCATCCATCATTTCTTCAATGATGTTTCCATTACTGTCTGTTTTGCCACTACCCCATAAGCTATTGTGTGCATTAAAATCCCCACACCATATTTCTCTCCTGTTTATCCCTCCTGATATTTCCTTAAATACCTCACTGTCTAGATTTTTACATGGGTTGTAAAAATTATGTATCTTGATATGTCCAATTCTTTTTAAGTTGTATATTTCTATGCTGATACATTCATATAGTGTTGTATGGTGGATTTCCTTATATGCTATTTCATCCTTGATAAATGTTGCACACCCTCCTCCACTGCTTCCAGTACTTCTGTCTTTCCTTATTGTACTATATCCATGCATTCTAAAGTCTAAATGGGGTTTTAACCAGGTTTCCTTGGGGGAGAGGGTCCTCGCCATAGATATCATATATAACACTAGATACCCGATAGCCTGCTCCGGCGCAGGATTTAGGGCGGCCATCTTGGAGATGTCACCCTCGTCCTTTGCTGAACAGAAACAGCAGAACATTCCTCAGCTCTGCGCAGGATTTAGGGCGGCCATCTTGGAGATGTCACCCTCGTACTTTGCTGAACAGAAACAGCAGAACATTCCTCAGCTCTGCTCAGATTATTATTACTTTAAACAAGGCTTAAAGACTTTTCTTTTTAAGCGAGCCTACTCTGCCTCCTCATGATTTTATTTTTGATCTTAGTTGATATTATTATTGATTTTACTTGTTTTATCACTTGTTTTATTTGACCTTTAATTTTGTTGCACTTGGTAGCACTTTGAGATTTTCATTAATGAAAAGTGCGTTATACATTAAATTCATTATTATTTATTATTGTGTCTGTGTTTCTGAAGATAAGGATGCACCACATTGCAAAAGTCACCTGTCTTGGTTTGCAGAAAGGCAGCACCAGAAAAAAGCTCCGCAAAACTGTCCTATTTCAAGGCTATTATATATATATATGTATATATATATGTATATATATGTATATAATATAGATGTATATATATATATATGTATATATATAATATATATGTATGCTGTATATATGTATACTGTATATATATATATACTGTATATATATATATTATATACTCTATATCTAATATATATTATATACATATATACTGTACTCTATATCTAATATATATACTGTACTGTATAT
>JBBPBX010006183.1:0-33979 GCA_038048925.1 Garcialebias charrua
TCATCTCCTGGTGAATCTACATAAATTAACGTTTCATGCTTGTTGCATCTAATCTGACCACACAATTTATTGTAAGTCCTGAAAAAGAGAGAACTCGTGAATATTTGATGATAAGGTTGTCAGGTATAACCTGCTCATTTCTTACATCTAGTGTATAAAACTGATCAGTAAATCTGATCTCTCCTATACTACTACATACTGGTGGCCCGTACGGGGAACGAACCCGCGACCTTGGTGTTATCAGCACCATCAAAGAATTACAGAGCTGCAGACCCAAATCGCAGACAAAAGAAATATAAGCTTGATGGTCAGATGGACCCCCACTTCTCTAAATGCTCACAGCTGGCACATGAAGGAAGTCATGAACATGTACTTTTTGTAGATGATACTGTCATTGTCAGTGTTGGGAACATTACTTAAAAAAAGTAATTAATTATAGTTACTAGTTACTTCTTCCAAACAGTAACTGAGTTAGTAACTGAATTACTCCCCTATAAAAGTACCGGTAATTAGTTACCAGGGAAAGTAACTATTGTTTGTTCGGTTGGTTTAAGTTTAGATATAACTACAAATTTAAAGTAGAATTGCAAAGACCGGTACTTAACACCAAACTTTTAATACTTACTGCACCTCAACAGAACATGACTGGTTGACATACTATACTTCAAGTGTTTTCTTCATTACAAAATACAGTTTAACAAAATATGGTAAATGGAGCTTATTTATATAGCGCTTTCCAGCCCCCTGTGAGGAGCCCCAAAGCGCTTTACAATACCAACCATCCACCCATTCATTCAGACATTCATACACCGGTAGTGGTAGCCTGCCTTGCAAGGCGCCATCCAGACCTACCGGGAGCAACAAATAATATAACAATTGTGTTTTAAGCTCTATGTACACACTGTACTGTTCAAGTGTTTTCTTATAAATAAAAGTAAACAGTTAAAACAAGTGCTTTAACTCTGTAGTGTAAAATAAAATCAAACCCTCACACAACTGGTTCTTCAAGTATTTTCTTAAAAACAAAAGAACCGTTTTAACAATATGAAGTACTTTTAAAACAGTACTGAAAATCTGAATTACCTGCAGTTGTGAGAGATGCTTCATCAGATCAGATTACGACGGACGTACACTTCGCTCCGGGGCATAATGTACACTTCACATGCACGTTCTTGCCTTTTACCTCAAGGAGAGTAAAGTAGTTTCTGTATTTCCAATTTGAAAACGCCAACTTTCCCTCCAGACTCGCCATTGCTGCCGGACTTCTGCAGATTTGAAGCTGCAGCAGCGTGTGTGAGCTGAACAACAAAACTTCTGATTGGCTGACCTCTACCTGACACTCTAACTTAGCCAATCAGCATCATCCTTATTGTTTCGCCCCTCCCTCCCCTCTGCTCTGCTACCTCCTACCCTCCCTCCCCTCCTCCCCTCTGCTCCCTCCTCTGCCTCACCAAGGAAAAAAGTAAACAAACAGCCAGCGCGCGGAAGAGAAAGTACCGCACCCCCATTTAGTGGAAGTAACGGTAACGGCGTTGTAACGATAGACTTAGTAACTACTTAGATTACCCGTTAATGAAAAAAATAACTCAGTTTGTAACGCCGTTTATTTGTAACTCCGTTATTCCTATCACTGGTCATTGTATCATAAATGCAACATTAATATCGCAATTGCACATTTTAATTCCCAAGAAAGCAACATTTGCAGTATTGTTGGCAAACGGTTATCCTCAGGAGCCAGGCAGTAGCTATTTTTGTACCAGTGCCACCTCAATATGAAAAAAAAAAAAAAAAGATAAAATACAAGTTTTGTCAAAAATGTTACAAACATACTGGTAGAATAAATTACCGGTACATACAACCACGAGAAAAATTTAATATTTTTTCTACTTGTCTTTCAGGCTTGAGCTTAAACCGTATCAGATGATTGGTTTGAAGTGGCTGTTGCTCCTGCATGAACACAATCTGAGTGGTATCCTCGCAGATGAAATGGTAAGTCAACCATGTCAACATTTGTGGGATGCAAAACTACACTGACGATAATGATTTTAAAATGGGATATCAACTTGTTATAAACCAACAAAATGGCCAGCCGCTTTTTTATTTAGTCTTAAGACTCTGTTTAAAATACATTTATAAAACTGAAGGTTAGTGAAAACAAATTTGTTTGTAGATGGAATTAAGTTCAGTCCAATTGTTGTTTCTTTACTACAGTAGTTTCATCATCATTGTCAGGTGGTAATGATATTTGGGCACAGTTTTCAGCAAATAGCCTGAATAAATCAGTCTTGTTTTCTTAGTATTTCTCTGTCATATTCTAGTTGCAACACCATTCTCTAAATCTTTAAAGTTTTTGGCTTCTAAAGACTTCAAAAGCACTAAATAATACTTAAGAGCAGTTTAACCTATTTTTACGGAAGCGTAGTGCTGCCACCTATTGAAAATATTTTTTGGGGCTTATGTAGTAATAACGTGATATGTATCACGTAATAACGTGATATGTATCACGTAATTACGTGATATGTAGTAATAACGTGATACGTATCACGTATAGATGTAGCATGCATAGCCAGTATTTCAGGAGGGGCGGTTCCTTTAAATAAAAAGTAGACCTGAAAATTTGCAACTTGCCTCGGTGGCACAACTGGAAGCGGATCGGCTTTAGAATCTAAACTATGTCCGGGGGACCCGGGTTCTATCCTGACCTGGGTGAACTTTTTTTACGTTTGTTTTTTATTTGATAAATAAAATAAAAAAGGAGTTTGTGTTAACCACAGGCATATTAAGTCTATGGTGTTAACCGGTTCGACATTAGCGGCGTCTCCATACCTTCTCTTTCCACCTCTCTTACTATGAAGTCCCGCCTACAACTCCCGCACAACACAAGTTCTGTGTTAAGAGAGGTGGAAAGAGAAGGTGTGGAGACGCCGCTAATGTCGAACCGGTTAACACCATAGACTTAATATGCCTGTGGTTAACACAAACTCCTTTTTTATTTTATTTATCAAATAAAAAACAAACGTAAAAAAAAGTTCACCCTGGTCAGGATCGAACCCGGGTCCCCCGGACACAGTTTGGATTCTAAAGCCGATCCGCTTCCAGTTGTGCAAATTTTCAGGTCTACTTTATATTTAAAGGAACCGCACCTCACAAAACAGCGGAATACCCTTCCGCAGGAAAGAGAAGGTGTGGAGACGCCGCTAATGTCGAACCGGTTAACACCATAGACTTAATATGCCTGTGGTTAACACAAACTCCTTTTTTATTTTATTTCTCAAATAAAAAACAAACGTAAAAAAAGTTCACCCAGGTCAGGATCTAACCCGGGTCCCCCGGACAAAAATTGAATTCTAAAGCCGATGCGCTTCCAGTTGTCACAGAGGCATGTTGCAAATTTTCAGGTCTACTTTATATTTAAAGGAACCGCCCCTCCTGAAATACTGGCTATGCATGCTACACCTATAATTATCACGTATTACGTGATACGTATCACGTAATTGCGTGATATGTATCACGTAATTACGTGATACGTATCACGTAATTGCGTGATATGTATCACGTAATTACGTGATACGTATCACGTTATTACTACATATTATCACGTTATTACGTGATACATATCACGTTATTACTACATAAGCCCCCAAAAATATTTTCAATAGGTGGCAGCACTACGCTTCTGTGTATATTTTAATTGTAAAGTTGCCTCAAGTCAGAATTGATTAAATACATTTCTTGCCTGCCAATGTGTCAGTATGTGTTTTGTGTACGTTTATGTAGCCTCCTGCAGGTGAGTTAACTAGTAGACATTAAATGTTAAATACAGTAGATACATGATGCAGCAATGCTATTTATTCCCTAAAGTGAGAATTTTGATTTATATCATACTTTGAAACCATTGTTTTGTTGTTGTTATGGTAGCTTATATTATGAAAGATGACCACATATTTTTGTCCATCCACATGACTTTCACTTTGTTTATGTTTGATTTTTGATAGTTCTCTTTACCTCCATTGTTTTTATTTTTTTTATTTTACTCCTCTCAGGGTTTGGGAAAAACTATCCAGGCTATAGCATTTTTAGCTCAGCTGTTTGAAAATGACATACGTGGTCCTCATCTTATCGTTGTGCCTGCCTCCACACTTGGTAAGGAGCTTCACATAAATACTTTGGCAATTTGCCTCATACAGGTAGTCCCCGGCTTACGAGCGAGTTCCGTCCCTAGGGGGCGCTCGTAAGTCAAAAATTGGTAAGTAGGATCACCTTTAAAAAAATTTTTTTTTTTTTAGAAATGAATACATGTACAGTACTGTACAGTCACCAAGCACTTAGCCCATCTTAACACAGTTTTTAAAGATGAAGGAGTGAGTTTAATTGTCTCCCTTTCACATAAAGGGAGCTAGCTCCCTTTATGGGAATGGAGCCTGCATGGAGGAGGGAGACAATTCCACTCACTCCTTCATCTTTAAAAACTGTGTTAGGATAGGCTAAGTGCTTGGTGACTGTACAGTACTGTACATTTATCTATTTATTAAAAATATACTGTACAGTATATATATTTATTTTTTATTTATAAATAGATAAATGTACAGTACAGTACTGTACAGTCACCAAGCACTTAGCCTATCCTAACACAGTTAAGGAGTCAGTTGAATTGTCTCCCTCCTCCCCAGCAGGCTCCATTCACATAAAGGGAGCTAGCTCCCTTTATGTGAAAGGGAGACAACTCAACTCACTACTTCATCTTTAAAAACTGTTAGGATAGGCTAAGTGCTTGGTGACTGTACAGTACTGTACATGTATTCATTTCTAAAAAAAAAAAAAAAAAATATGAGATGCATACAGTATTCGTAAGTCCGGGACCTCGTAAGTAAAAGTGCTCGTAAGTCGGGGACTACCTGTACTTTGGAGGATATTCTGTTGTATGAGGTAGAACTAGCAGCATGTATTGTCTAGTTTTCAAGTGTTTCTTTGTGGTCTTGTTGATAAAACCACCTCCAAAATGATTAATTTTCTTTTTATATTGTCACTTTCTTCATTCATTAGATAACTGGGTTAGAGAGCTGAAGTTGTGGTGTCCAAGCCTTAAAGTCCTTGTTTACTATGGTAAAACTCAATCATCTTATTTACAGAAAAAATTCCTTGTTTGTTTTTTGTGCATACTTTTTCATTGATCAAAGTATTTATTAATTTATTTTTGGTTATTATGCTAACAATCTATGGGTTAATTGGACAGAATATTTGCTTTTAAAGTAATATCCTACTGTGTGCCACCCTGTTTTACAGGCTCTATTGAAGAGCGGCGCTACCTCAAACATGACATCCTCAACCAAGAAGTTGACTTCAATGTCATTGTCACCACGTAAGCAAACGTCCTAAACCTGTACAACGTTTTACTCATTTTTACATCAGTCGAGTTAGTGCTGTTAGGATTAGAGAGGACAGTGACAATGAAGCAACATCTTATTTGAAGTTCTCTTGTGTTTGATTGACAGGTATACCTTGGCCACAGGAAACGACAGCGACCGTGGCCTTTTCCGCAAGCTGCATCTGGAGTACGCCGTGTTTGATGAAGGCCACATGTTGAAGAACATGAACACTCTGCGCTATCGTCACCTTATGGCTATTAATGTTAGTTGTGTTATGTGCTGCTCAGTGTATTTTTGCCTGCAGTGTAAGAAGACTGCAGATTACAGAACTAAGAAGTTCAGTTAAAAAAATAATATTATTGTTGGTGTTTTGGGTGCTTTACAAACTTTAAGTGTTGCATGTATCATTGTAGATCCTTTTTGTTTATTTTAGGCTGAGCATCGCCTGCTACTGACGGGAACTCCTTTACAGAACAACCTTCTGGAGCTGATGTCTCTCTTGAACTTCATCATGCCCTCCATGTTCTCCAACTCCACAATGCAGCTCTCCAAAATGTTTTCCATGGTAAGTTAAGTTTCTTTGGATATATGTGTAACTTTACACTGAATGGCACCAAGTGCCTGTATTAGAGGTGAGCAATGGCTCAGTGTTCTGCAACGTTTTGACTAAATTGCAACCATTGAAGGCTAAGGGTGCACAGATAAATTGTCCAGTTTATCGGCTCCAATTTCCTTAATTTTGGGAGATCGGAGATCGGCGGTTACTTACACGAGAAACAGATTTTCCCGATTTTTTTGTATTTTTAACAACAATTGTCTGAACTTCATTTATATTTCAGAGCACTACCTCATGGCCAGTTAAAACAAGTTTGCATTGTTTCTAGGATGTTGTTCAAGGGTATGTTTTTCAGTAAAATAATATTGGAAAATTGAAGGTGCATTGTGAACTTATAACACCTGATGGCGTTGTTTATAAAACAAAATAGGTATTGAACAAAATCGGAATTGGCAGGTCAGGCTTTTTAGAAATGAGTGATCGGCCAGAAAACTGCAATCGGTGCACCCTATTGAGGTCAAACTATTGCACTGAATTAGTTTGGAAAAAGGAGAAAGTGTAAGTGACTTCATGAGCCTCGGAGACTGTACTTCTAGAGTTGATAATGGACTTTGTTTAAAAAATAAATGACAAATTTGTTAGGTTTTGCAAAGAAGAATTTGAACAAATCACTATTGTAGTGGACATGACCTTGTCCACTTTTAAGACACCTGTGTACTTTTGAACTGTCCAGTGATGACCTTTACTGACCTCTCAGTGAAGCAAGACATTTACTACAAAATCATTCATTTAGCTATAATCTGATAAATATAGTCACCAAAAGAGACTATTTCTATCTTTGATTTGATCCTAATGTGATCAAAAGAATAACTTTTGTCATTCTCATGATGGTGCTTTTAAGCTGTGTTATTCTGTGAGAGTTAAACTGTGTCCACTGCTGTGTTAAAGGGAAATATCGGGTCACAGAGACCCGACTGTTCTGTTTAGAAATAAGAAGACAGTTTAATCAGTTGTTTTTCATTGAACAAGGCTCCAGCTTTCTCTGTCTGTTCCTAAACAAATCTCCCTCTGCTGCTGCTTGTTAACCTTGGGTTTGATAAGACAAATGAACTCCTCGACTGGTCCTTCCTTAAGTACTAGTCTAAGCTGTGCTGAAACGCTTCAGTGAGTTGCTGGGAACTTCCAAAGAGATGTGAACTTTCCCAAGAGCTGGACACGTGTGGTCAAGAGCTAACGACCGGCGTCTTCAGCTAAGGACTGATAACAGGCTGTTATGAGTCTACTTCGAACAAGCCGAGCTCAAAAACTTTGTTTATTCCCTCCTGGAATAAGTTTATCTTGAAGTCAGAGGCCTGAAGCTGACATATTCTCTGATGACCAACGCGGAAGCCAGGAGACGTTGAAACGTAAACTAAAACCAGTTTTGGACGTGCTGAGACTAAAGGACTCTGTGCATCTGAAGGCTGGTGTCTTCCCTCTTACCGGGCGGTCGTCAAAAGGTAAAGGAGCTGTTTACAAAACGTACCTGGATTTTAGCAGAAGTCTGATGGGAAGTGTCACTCTGGTCTCATGCTCAGGATAATGTTCTTCTTAAATCTTTCCTCCTATTTCTTTTCCCTCTCAACCTAAGCTGGAAACTATATTTTAAACTGAAAAAGAAGAGAATCCGTGAATTTACTATTCAATCTGAATAAGTAAATTAATTAAGGTAAAAAGGAGGTCGGTATTAAACTGACCCCCCCCTTTAACCCCTTTACACTATATATGCAAAGCATTGCAACTAAAAGTATCAGTACGTGAATTTTGATTTTACTGAATGTTACTTTTTGTTGTCAGAAATCTTATGAAGAACAAAGTCCTTTTGAGAGGAATCGTATTTCTCAGGCCAGACTCATCATGAAACCATTTATCCTGCGACGAGTCAAGAGTGAAGTGAGTTGATCTTGAGAATCAAAAATATTTTAAATGAACTCTTTTGTTTTTGTTTAGTGCTTGATTTTAAATTGTTTTATATACCTAAAGCTGTGGTAAACTGCACTTAGGAATTTTGACCATTCATCTAATGAAATTCATGCTTCAAAAATGCACAAAAAAATACACAACAAAACCAAATGTCTTGAATGTATGACTACAGCAGTGTTCTACTGAAGCACACAAACAAAACACTAGATAATTTTCTTGTTTATATGAAAACAAATGTAGAAAACGGTGTCGTCCTCCTTTTCCCAGGTCCTCAAGCAGCTGCCGGCTAAAGAAGAAAAAATAGAGTTCTGCTCCATGACTGAGAAACAGAAGGCTCTCTATGAAGCCCTCTTAAAAAAATTGAAAACTTCAGTTATTGGAGAGAGTAAGGCTCATTGCATTGGCTTTTCTGTACACTCCTTGTTGCCCCACATAATGCACAGCAAACATTTCTCCTGCATGTTTCTCTTCAGAGCGTGAGCTGTGTAACGTTATGATGCAGCTGAGGAAGATGGCCAACCACCCTCTTCTTCATAGACAATACTACACCACAGAAAAGCTTGAAGCCATGAGCAAACTTATGCTTAAGGTCTGTTCGCTTTTGTTAATCTTTTTCTACATCATTAGTTTTGATCAGAATGTGTACCATTAAAATGGCTATGTAGTTGTACTGTTCACATGTTATTGTTAATTTTACTCTACTTTAATAGGATGGCATCAAAGCTCTGAAGTTTGTTTTGTTTATTATAATTGCTGTATATGATGTTTCATTTGAATTTTATTACTCACAAGGCCATTCATTCCTTTTGGAACATTTTGTTTCTTTTACTCATGTTAAATTTTTATTTCATCTCTCCCTCATCAGGAACCAACACACTTTGATGCCAATCCTGCTCTGATTCAAGAAGATATGGAAGTGATGTCAGACTTTGAGCTGCATCGTTTGTGTCGGCGGTATGCCTCGGTCAGCTCCTACCAGCTTGATAACAGTCTTCTGCTGGACTCTGGGAAATTTGACCACCTTAAAGAGCTGCTGGCATCAATAAAAAGCCAGGTCAATACATATATATTTATATATATATATACAGGTAGTCCCCGATTTACGAGCGAGATCCGTTACAACGAGGCGCTCGTAAACCGGAAATCTCGTAATTTGGAACGGTTGCCATGTCTCTCGTAAGTCCGAAATTTCGCTCGTAAATTGGAACGGTTTCGCTAGCGCGACTACAAACACTCTATTTTCATCCAAAAACTGCTTATGAGTGCATAAAAATGATCGGAAACGTGTGTCCATATGTTTAACTAACTAACTGTGGTGAAAAAACACATGAAAACTCAGTATTTTTTGCGTTTTTTCCAAAAATTCGCCAGCTCGTAAGTCTGGAACCTCGTAGATCAGAGCGCTCGTAATTCGGGGACTACCTGTATGTGCTAAACGTTTCTGTGGTGCGTGTAAAAATGTAGATATAATTATTTACACAAACAGGAGATTTTAACTATTTCCACAGGGAGACCGGGTGGTGTTGTTCAGTCAGTTTACCATGATGCTGGACATTGTGGAAGTGCTGCTAAAACATCTTGAGTATCGTTACATCAGACTCGATGGATCCACACCCATAGCTGAGAGGTCAGGTTTTGGTCGGAATTAAATCCTGAAAACTGAACTGAGGAAAAACTGCATCAGAGTTTGCCGTGCAATGTGCACTAAAATGTAGTGGTTGCTGTTTTGTTTCCTGTAGGATTGTGCTGATTGATGAGTACAACACAGACCCTGAGATACTGGTGTTTCTGATATCAACCCGTGCTGGTGGGCTCGGTATCAACCTGACCTCGGCAAATGTAGTCATTCTGCATGACATCGACTACAATCCTTACAACGACAAGCAGGCCGAGGATAGATGCCATCGTGTGGGCCAGACCAGGTCAGAATGAAATTAATTTTCCCTTGTACAAATTATTTTCATGATCACAGTTGGGTGGAAAGCTGTGATCATGAAGTTTTATAGCGCCATGTGACGGGGCTCAAAATTAGTGTTGAATTAAATTACAAGATCACACTGAATAAAAAGATCCTTCTTTTAAAAAAATTAATGGATTGTCTGTAACGTATCTCCCTGCATGTGCCAGAACTGTGCAGGTGATCAAGCTGATCAGTAAGGACAGCATAGAGGACTGCATCCTGCGGCTCGGCCACAAAAAACTCAAGCTAGAACAAGACATGACTGCTGCTGAACAAGGTAAGAAAACGTGTGCACATGCAAGCAGCAAGCTGTATTCATTTCATTTGTCCACTAGTTTTTGGAATGAATACATTAGAGATTAGGCTTTACTGTTCAAAATCAAATTTTAGATTAAGTTTATTTTTTGATTTTGTGCTGGATATTATGGCCCAAAGGGCCACAACACACATTTCTTGACAGTCTGCTTTTGGTTTGTAAACATTTTCTTAAAACACATGCAAAGTGTGATAATTTCTTGTATCACAAACCCGTCAAAACACTCTTATCTCCAGTTTGTCATCAGACAAATGTTTTGTATGGACATTTTAAAAATGAAAAAGCATGGCATGCTAAATCAAAATATTAAAGTACAAATAAAAGCTCAGAATTGTTTTAAAGCTATTAGGTTAATCATTGTTAATAAATTGTGTTTTTAGGTGATGATAGCACCATACCTGAAGATATGGCATCATTGCTTAAAGCCTCTCTGGGACTGTGATACACCAGCACATCTACCTTGAATCTGATCAAATGTTTTTGATGAAAGCATTCTTGTGGCTGTAGGCAGTCTACTACAAACCTGTAGTACAGTAAATGTGCCTAAAACACTATTTTTTACCTGTGCACAAACTAAACATGATTGCCAAGTATTATACACACCATCTTATTTGCAGTTTACAAGCTGCACTGAAATTCTTTTTATTCTTTATTATAGACACAAATAGTCACTGTTCTATCAAACATAAATTAATTCCCTTTTTGGCAGAGGAAATAAGTTCTGGAAAGTCTGATTATTCAAACCTTAACAAGAATGCTAAAATACTGCTAACATATTGGATTCCCTTCATAAGTTTTTAAAAGTTGGAAATGTTTTAAGTCTCTTGGATATTTGGAGTCTTTGACACTTTACGTTTTGGGTTTTGTTCCGATGTCATATGAATTTATCAGCAAACATTTGACTTCTCCAGTTATCCACATGGTTGTTGATGCATTTGAATTTCATAGCTGTGATCGGTAAGTGTACATGTTTTTTCTAAACGTTTTTTTTTCTCCAACTACTTTGTATGTTTTCATTAGCAGGTTCAGGTACCTTGAACCTGTGACTGAAGTTGCTAAATAAAACGTTAATAAAGTTTTAGTTTCATTGCATTTATTTTGAATAGTTTACAGATTATTCCTCATTCATTCAACCTTTATTTAGACAGGTTAATCCCATTGAGCCTTGGGCACTCATTTACAAGATAAACCTGGTTTGATATTTCTCCAAAATGAAGAAAAAAAATCCCAAGTTTAAATAGTTTATTTTTTATTTTTATCAAATGCAGATTAATACAAGGTCAACAGAACAATTAAATGTTCAGGATGAGAAGAACCCATTTGACTCACTAAAACATCAAAGAACAAACAAAAATGTATATAAATAAATAAATTTCATATAAATTATAGAAAGGAAAATAAGTGAGATTAAAACATTTCTGCATTTCTACTTGCAAGAGGCTTTGTTTTCATTCTCCAGATCAATACAATGTCAAGAAATAGTAAAACACCACAAGTGACATTTATGGTAGTATATAAAATTATTAATGTTTGATCATTTTTATAGGCAAATTTAAATAAATGTAGCCATCAGAGTCACAATAACCTGCGCTGGCAACCTAACTCGACAAACAAACAAAGAAAAAAACCAACTCACCAGTTGCCATTTTTAGAATAAACAGTCAGCTGAAGTCTTTTTATCACAAAAAGACACTTCTAAAATTTGAGAGGCATATCAGTCAGAAATGCAAATAGACATTAGATAAAGGGCTTTCAATTATTTAAAACTTACCTGAGCAAGCCTGCTTGAGTCACTAACCGCACGGCTTAATGAAAAAAAAAAAGGTTAAATAAATAAACGTCCGGAAACACGCGATCGGTAGGTAGAGCTCATGTTGGACTGTTAAGGGTGGTGAAAACTGTGCCCAGCATCTTCCCATTGTTTTGTAACGTCGTGGAATAACTGCATGCGCCACTTATAACGAGAGTCAATGGATAAGATCCATGCGCCCAAAAACAGGAAATACGTCACAAATCAGAAAACCTTTTTTGAAACAAACAATATAACTCATCATTACTCGTAAAATATTCATCCTACACAACTAAAAACATATATGCATATCTTTCGAAATAGTTTTATTTTATTATTTCATTTTTATTAATTTTTTTAAAGTCTTCAATGTAAAATGGTCCAGAAGTTCTAATGGGGCGGCACCCTAGCGCCCCCTATTGGCCGGCCGCCCCTGTCCTAATTTTTTCAATCAAATCTGAATTTCAAACTTAAAGCTTCAATGTTGAGTCTTATTACAAAGTTTGAAAAAAAGCATTTCTGTCTGTTCCAACAACGTTCAGTCAAGTCACCAGGACGGTTTCTATTTTTTTTTTTTTTTTTTTTTTTAGATGTTTCATCCGAAGGACTTCATACATCTGAGGAGCCACAAACAAACTTGTTTACCCACAAGCAGCACACTCCCATAGTCCCCTTGATGTCTTGAACCACATTGGCTGTGGGTGCCTGGGAGGAGTCGACGGGGGAGAGGGCGGCCCCCAGAAACGGTCTACTCACCAGCAAACTGGTTGGTCCACTATGGAAGTGTGCTGCTTGTGGGGAAACAGTTTGTTTGTGGCTCCTCAGATTTATGAAGTAAAGAACAAAACGTGTCTCAACAAAAAAAAGAAACCGTCAGGATGACCTGACTGAACTTCGTTGGAGTTTTATCTCGATTGCTGAGCATGAACCTTGATTTCTGTCTTGTTCTGGTGCAACTTTAGCTACCTCATACTTGCAACTGTGGAAGATTTTCAAAGGACAGTATTCTGGGACACATGTTCTTTCTCCCCTCATGGTCGGTTACCCTGCTTATACTCAGTTCTGTTTATGGTCTGTAGATGGCATCAAATAGCTCAACAGGGAGTGCAGGAGCAGCTCACATTTCTCCATAAAGAAGTTGATGAACATCAGTGTAGGCAATGTGGTTGTTTTTTCTTGGAATGAACAGCTGTTCTGATGTCAACATCTACCGTATTTTCTGGTGTATAGGTCGCACCTTTTTATGTTGTTTTTTTTCCAAGGCCTGCGACCTATACTCAGGTGCGACCTATATATGGCTTGTTATCACTTTCGGTGAAACAAATTTTAAATCCAGCTCATTTCACAATTACGTTCATTTATTAAGGAAAAGTTCAGCTCAGACATATATTTGCTATAATTTTTATCAAACAAATAATTGTTTTTAAGTGTTAATCTTCTTAAAAGCCTTGCTGTGCGCTCCTGTGGCAGACATTTGCAGCAGAGCTAAACGTAGGTGCGACCTATACACCAGTGCGACCTATCTAGGGATTTTTCCAATCTACAGTATTGGTGATAATTGGACAATGCGACCTATACACAGGTGCGACCTATACACCAGAAAATACTGTACATCATATAGTCACACTGTTCATCAGTTTTTTGAACATCTGATCAAAGACCTTTCACAGTTAACCTTCATATATCTGGCCACAACAATATTTTCAAAGCCAATTAGCTCCTGACCAACAAAATAACAGTAGCAAAGACTGGTCTGAGTTATTTCTGCTTGAAGTAAACAATAACTGTTAAACTTATTACCAAGCATGGAATTAGTGAGCGTGAAATGACAAGTTCAAACAGGAAGAAGAAAAAAATTATTAATTTGAAACTAATCAAAAGACAAATTGATTTCTAGACCTTTTTGCAAACAAAGTACCGTATTTGCTAGTGTATAAGTCACACCTTTTTGCATAAATTTGCAAGTCTTGCGACTTAAAATACCGAAGTGACTACCGGTAATATAAGTTTTTTTTTTCCCATATTCATAATCCAATTTTTGGCTGAGATCTGATGATTTCATTCATTCAGACATGAAAAATAGTAAACATCACCATTTGCAGCCACTAGAGGGCCCTTGAGCCTTATGGCAAGGCAAGTGTTTCATTAATAGGTAAAAGTGGCTATTATATGAGACATTTGAAAGGTTCGTGACTCTACCCATATCCACATTCTGGAGATTGTCCCAGCCTCCGCCTGGCAGCACTTCCAGTGCTGTGATGGAGAGTTTGGTGGATGATCTGCATTGTCTGAGCCAGTTAATCGGTCTTCCCAGTGGAACTGACGAGCAGGTTGAAAGGAAATAAAGTACAGTCAGGAGTGTCAGTGTTATCTCCATGATGGCTTTTTTCAGAAATGAGGACTGAGGTGATCGTCAATAAAGTTAAAGCCCAGCCCTGCCTTTTCTTAATGTCAGTCATACTGTACAGTATATGTGAAACAAAAAGATCTAGTTGAACTACCGTCGTGGGGATTTACAAAATGCTTTCACTTTTTTTTGTTTGTTTTTTTGCTCCCAATTATGAGTCATGAGTATTTGGCACATGCGTAAATTTACTTGTATACTGTAGACTACTAAATATCAGAAGACCGAATCCCTCATCATTTGAGATCTTAGCCAATATACTTTTCTTTTAAGCAAACAATGTACAGTAACATGCAGAAATGTATTGTCTATCTTGTATATTGTTGTTCACACAAATGTAAGGAAAACCCTATACCAGAATTGATCAATGACTGTTAATTGGATCAATGCACTGAGTGGGGACTATATCTCTCTCCACCATGACAGACCAGTACAGTGTCTGCATCACTGGCCTCTGCTCATCAGTCTCCTGAACTGTTCAAATCCCACTTGGGAACAATCCCTGAGACTCTTGAACTCCTCCACAAATCTTGAGCTCATCTGTTGCAAACCAACTCCACCACCTCCTGAAGGTGCCCACTTAGTGCATTGCTGTATCTTGAGATTTGACTATGAGCCAAACTCCCCTCTCCAATAACCTGGCACAGACTTTCCCAGTAAGGCTGTGTTTCTGAGCTAATACTCTGGTCCAACTTTAAAACAGAAGAAAAACACTGCCCTCCACTACCTGCAACAGGCATGTGGTTTCAACTGCAATATGCTTTAGTCTATTTTGTCTAAGATCTAGGGGTGCACCGATTTCAATTTTCTGGCCGATCACCGATTTTTAGAAAATCTGACCTGCCGATTCCGATTTTGGCCGATACCCGATTTTCAGGTGTTAAAAGGTCAAAAATGCACCCTAAATTTTCAGGATTTTACAACCTTTACTAAGGCAGATGAGATCGGTGGAAAAAAATCGGCTTCTCATTTAAAGATCGGCCGATCACCGATTTCCCCAAATTAAGGAAATCGGGGCCGATTTATCGGCCGCCCGATTTATCGGTGCATCCCTACTAAGATCTATACTCGATCTGTTCTGTGGGCACAAAATGCTCAACCAGTTCCCTGCCCTCACCCAGGATGACAGAGTACCGGTAAACTAGTCCAGTCCCCCTACAAGACTTGATTCCTAGATCTTTCTTGAGCATCATGATGGTATCTGCAGTGTTTACCCAGTTTTTCAAAACATCTCACACAAGCTTAGGGTTCTTATCCAGCATGACCATAAAACTGTTCCATCAGCTGAGCCTGGGATTAGACCACTAATGTCTGCATTCATTTGTTGACCATTCCACAATGTGCCACTTTCTTGTAGCACCTCCTGCAAGTGGTTAGTCCTAAAGAGATAACTACCTGTAATTGTGCCATCAACAAACTATACAGCATGCAGAGACATGAAAGCCATTTACAGAAACCATTCATCAACATTGAGGGCACTGGTTTCCAAAAAGTCCCTTTAATGATTTTACAATTGTGTAATATAAACATATAAAGTCAGTTCCCACACTACACAACAACAAAAGCCAAACAACCATAATTTACTCAATTCAGTTGTTGTGCATGTTATTAAAGTGATTTAAAGATATTGCATACCGTGTAAAAGAAAGAAGAAATAAAGACGCATCGTAAGCAGAGGTCACAAAAAGAAACCAAGCAAACAAAACCATGTGATCTAGGATAAAATAAAAAAATTCCATTAGACTGCCAAAAGTTTATTCTGCTTGTTAATAAAAATACAATAAAGATTGTCTCTAAATAAAATTATAGTAAAAGAGTGAGCTCTGAAGTTCTCTTCAAAGGAGATTGAGTTGGATTTTTTTATTTTTATCATTATTGGAACACAATAGGTTGAGATGAGATATGTGTTGGACTTTGTCTCATAAAAATAAACAGGCTTGCTGATACAATGTTGTGGAGTTTTTTTTAAACTTTCGTGTGTGAAGCATCACATGACTCCATTTCTTGGAAATCCCGAATAATTTCTAAGTCACTGCCCAGTCTTCTCATGTACAGTCAGTGCTTTCATGGAAAGGTTGATGGAAACCACATTGTCTGAACCAGTTGGACGAGTGGCTGAAAGTAACTGAGGCAAAGATACAAAGAAAAAGAAGAGCATGTGAAATTTCACTGTTATCTTCACAATGACTCTTTTTTATGGGACTGGGCGACTGAATGTAAAGCTTTAAGCAAAGTTTTGTATGCAAGTTATTATATAACATGAACAGGGAAGTAGTGGAAGAGGATTTACACTGAATATACTTCACATTATGAAATTAGATTTACAGATAATTGCCCTATTTTTGCAGAAAGTTAATTTATTGACTTTTCAGTAATAATGCGCAAAAACAGGTATAGAAATGAATGCTATCAAATATATTTTTTGCAGGTTCTAGACCAGGCTAAAACGAACCATATTTATGACCCAAACGCCCAACAAGCAAGATATAAGATAACCTATACAAGGATGTTATCACTTATGAATGTAACCGCTCAATTAACAAAACATCACACAAACAACTAAAGAGAGTGGGACAAATCTAAACGGTTTATTTTATTTAAAAACATAGCTCCAACACTGGAAAATTATTGTATATTTACATTACAAAACACATACAGAAAACATCTGATATCTACTATATTTTAAGATCATTTTTGGTGTATTTATGGGAAATGAATGTAAAATATTAAAGGGAAGATTTACAGTTTACAAGTGTTTTTTTTTTTTAAATGTGAAACAAAGTTTGAACTTGTAAAGACAGTTTACTCAGCATTTGGAGAGTATCGTCCACATCTGAACCCTGTCAAATGAGCATCACATGTAATAAAGTAGGTGAAATAGAGAACTCCTTTTCGGAGCTGACAGCTTAAGGAATGAGTTCCCCTCTCAGGATAGACGACGCATATCCCTGCCATGTCGTTGTAAAGCACATCCCTATCCCAGACTTCAAACCTCAACTCCCGGCCCAGCTCCACTGAGCCAAAATCATACGTGGCGTTCCACACTGGGTCATTGTTGTCCATCACGGTTTCCGTCTCCTCATACATCCCACCGTAGAAGATCTTCACGTATGCATCTGTTTTTGTGAAGGTGTCCGCCCTCAGCCCTGCAGCTTTGTGGATTTCCAGTTTTAGAGTTCCTCTGCCAGATCTTAAAGGGCAGCAGTTATGGTCCAGGTTGGAAGTCGGGGAACAGTTTTTCAGACTGAGCTGCCCCTCTTTCAGCTGGTTCTCTTGGATATACTCTGTCACCACGCTCCTCAGGTTAGCACTGATCTGTGTGTCCTCCACCAGATGATGCAGAGGGAAGATGGCGTAAGAAACCACATCAGGGTTGTCATGGAGACTGTTTATCCAGCTGTGGTAGGCTTCCAATGGGTCTTGCTGGTAAAGGATGTCGGGGAAATATCGCTCCCCTCCAATTACCTCAATCTTATGTGTCATAAAACCCTGATAGAAGCCCATGCTCATGTTGCCCTTCAGGAGGTTGTCACACTTGTTGGAAAAAGATGCATTGGCAGGGAGAAAACCCAGAGCCATACGGAGTTCAACGTTGAGACAGTTTTTAATCTCGGACTCTGAGAAGCCCTTCAGTGTGGCCAGGCAGGTCCTGAAGGCAGTGATTCGCTTTACTTTCCCTCCGAGCTGGACCTAGGAGACAACACAACGGAGATTTAAAACTCTGAAGAATGTCTTCAGCTTTGTTTTGTCTTGTGTATCCAGCTGGTTTTTCTGACCTGGTGTATATAATGTGTCCCGTAGGTGTCTATGAGCCGCCTGTACAGGGCTCTGTTCTGGACTGTGTTCAAACTCTGTGGGAGTCTTTTCAGATGCTTTGTGAACTCTGCACTCAGCTGTGGATGGTCAGCCAGCCTGTAGCTACAAAAACAAAAGGCGTATCGGAATTTAGCTAGAAGAAAACGACCACACAACTTTTTTTTTCTGTAACAAAAGCCACAACTTGCTGCAAGTAAAAAATAAATGTGCTAAAAATTTGGCAAGCTTGTAGACTTCACATAAAATACTTGCACATCTTATTCCTTCATGTGAAGTCCAAAGTTATTAAGCTGGTGTACTTGCTGCAATGTTCTTTTTGTTTCTCAAGTAATTTTGAAACATTTTTGCGCTGAAAGCTTAAACAAATAGTCAGCCTGTGCATTGATTACCGTATTTTTTTTATATAGGTTGCGGCTTTTTATCTTTTTTGCATGCCCTGCGACCTATATTCAGGTGCGACCTATTTATGGCTTTTTATAAAATAAGCTGATTTGTAATCATTTATTAACAAAAATTAAACTGAGACACACTCTTACAATAATGTCAGCTAACAAATATATATTTTTAGGTGTTTATCCTGCTAAAATTATTCATTTATTAAAGAAAAGTTCAGCTCAGACACATATTTGCTATAATTTTTATCAAACAAATAATTGTTTTTAAGTGTTAATCTTCTTAAAAGCCTTGCTGTGCGCTCCTGTGGCAGACATTTGCAGCAGAGCTAAACACGGTCCACATTTTGATGTAGGTGCGACCTATATATGGATTTTTCCAATTCTTTGGCAATACAGTAATTGGACAATGCGACCTATACTCGGGTGCGACCTATATTCCAGAAAATACGGTATATCATCTTTCAGAATGTAATGATGCATACTGCGCTAATGTTATTGTGCTGCAATTCTGCCTCGTTTATAAAGAATCCCTCCATTCGTCCACAGCGTTACCTATAGTAGGAACAACTGATTTCATGAATGGCAAAAGTAGCTTTGTCCACACTGTGCTGCGAGCGAGCAAACTTGGCCAAATCTGAGCGGCTTCCTCCTAGCACAGCCTGGCCGATGGTGTTAAGGTTCAAGCCCAAACCCCAGTTGTTGTTGACCAGCGAGTTGGAGCTGCGCAGCAGAGAGTCCACAGAGTGGTGGAGCGCACTGGACAGCTGTTTGCTGCAGCGGCTTAAAGGACGCCAGTCAAGCACTGCAGCTGGGAGTCTCTGAATCTGAGGGGGGGAAGACAGAGATGTTACAGTTGGAGGAGAAATGCAGGGTAGAAGGACAAAGGCAGAAAAAATAAATGGTTTCCATTAAATTAGCAGAAAGGAATTCAGGGTAAAGGGACGCTCCTATGAGAGGAGGAGTAAGAAAGAGATCAAGCAGCTGGTTATACAGTTTTTCACCTGTCCGTTCTGGAATCTGTTTGGACACAGCGTGCAGGTATGGTTGTCACCCAGATGAGATTTGACATTGATCACATATGCGCCTGTTCGACGCAGTCGCACCACGTCAAACCCTTCCCCAGCCAGGTTGTGGCCTGGGACAAAAGAAGCTTTCTCACACTCTGACCCAGTGCCCGTTCGACAGCCCAGGACGACGTGGACCACTGGGGAAACTAGAAATGTCACTACGAACAGGACAACATTTCTCTGCTGGTATCCTGCTGCTTCCATGGCAACCTAAATGTAACACAATTCAGACACACACAAAAAAAATATAAAAACACAAATCTCCCTGGTATATAACAACTCAAAGTATTAAGCTTTAAATGTGCTCGACTTTAGTTTCAGATTAGCTTTGTCTTCTGTGCTTTGTGAACCACAGTAAATGGGTCATGTCAAAGCTAACAACATGCACAAGTAGAGAACTTTTACCTCTTTTTCTTTGCCTTTTGTCCTCAAGATGTCTTCTCCACAGCCTTTCAAGCAGTTGTTTTCCTGTATTTTCTCTTGGTCTTGGATTTAAATCCTTGTTTACATTGCCCATAAATGGCACTGCTGGCTTTAAAATGAAGAAGGTGAAAATGGACTGAAGTCTTGATCCAGATGGGAATTGATTCACATCCAAAAGAGCTTTAGCGTGCTGAAAGCCTAGCTGCAGTGTGCTTTCGTTGGTTTGTCCTCTGCTTTTTGAAAATGGGGGAGTTTTCTTGTTTTGGAGCTGTGTGTGCAGCACTCTCGCCCTTCCCTTGTCTGTCTCTTGATTCCCTACGGCATTTTTAATGTTCTCTGCACGAGTGAGTGGGTTTGCTTTAAATCTCGAGACCCAGTTCCATAAATCCCACACAACCCTTGATGTGTGTTTGCACGTGCATGTGTGGGGGAGGGAGATTGCTGTGTAGTCACAAAAGATGATCTGAGCTCTCTTTATGGGAAATGTGTGTCTGAGTGTGTAGATGCTTGTGTTTGTGCCCCATGTGCATCTCTGTCAGACTGAATGTGTGCTTGTCTTTATGTCTGAGGTGGACTTGCTCTGTATTGATAGCCTCACAAGAATCCTGGGGTCAGCGTTGCCATTGCCTCTTTATGGATACAAGTGTGATGTGTGGTTTTCAATGTGGTCAAGAAAGATAAGTGTGTATCTTTTCTGTGAGCAAAAGGTTTTGTTTATCTGCAGATGCATGCCCGTGAAGCATGAATGCTTATTTGTTTCATTTGTCACTGGGGGCTGTGGTAACTCTGTGGTTCAGTGCTGCAACTTTGTAATCCTGGGGTTGCCAGTTTGAGCCCAGGTTGCATCAAGGCCATCCAGCATAAAGCGATGACCAAATCTTTCTCACTTGCTGTGGTGACCCTTGCAGAAGGTGCAACTGAAATAAACAGTTACTGTCTCTGATGACAGTTAGGTTCTCTATGACCCGTCTAGTGTCCACTGCCTCTCACACAATGACCTACCGGTACTTAAAGGGGTGCTCACCCCACCGTCAGAATATAGCTCCGCCCCCATTCCAGATTCAATAATTCCCTCAAAATGGGTGTGTCGAGAGACAAGGAGGGGAGGAGTTGTGGGGGTTATGCTGCGTTCACACCCCCTCCAGCAACAAACTAAAACTCCAACAAACAACGTAAAACAAGCAACAACAAAGAAAAATTATGTAGATGTATTTATCTATTCCCACCCGATCTATCCAAAACAAAAGGCCTAAAAAAAAAAAAGAAAATAATACCATAAGGTATTTCGTGACTGGGGTTCGAACCTGGGTCTCTCTGATCCCAAACCTGCACTTCCACCATTGCCCCAACATATATACATACTTCACTTGTCCATCGCACCATAAGAAAACGAATACAACCAAATAGTTTCGATACCGTGAAAAGTATTCTTAAAATAGATGAGTTAAAATATACAAATAACTAGTGCCATTCCAAAAACTATAATATGCGTTGTTGCAGTACTGTACTGCAGTACTGTGTGCAATGTACCACTTCCATATAAGGTATGAACTGCAGCGCGGACCTTCTCATCTCTGCAGGGTATTGGCTCTGCTTGAACCACTTTCGTGACGTCAGAGTGTACAAGACACGGCAGAGTGAACAGTCCTTGACCAATAAGAAAATGCAGGTGCAATTCCTCTGTTCAACCCATAGGACTACCGTAAACACGTTTTTAGACCAAATATTGCCGATTTAAACTAATACGCACAAATATGTGAAGATTAACACAGACATAGTGCTATACAACATTTTAGACACATTCTAGGGAGTTTATCAGCTAAAAAAAGTTAATTTTGAGTTTAGTCCCTCTTTAAATTAAAAAGCAGGTACAGAGAATGAATGGATGGAAGGGTTTATTTTACCTTTAGTTTCTGCATATTTACTAACTCCATATTGTACTTCTATGATTCATTAAAAAAAGTTTTCCAATATGTTTCACTCTTGTTTGCAACAAAAGATTTAGTTTGGTTTTGCTTAAATCTAGGTCTGTCTGGATCAGTCTGTCTGTTTGGATCCGTCAGGATCTGTTTGTCTAAATTTTTAAGTCTGTCTGGATCTGTCAGTCTGTCTGGATCTGTCAGTCTGTCTGGATCTGTCAGTCTGTCTGGATCTGTCAGTCTGTCTGGATTTGTCAGTCTGTCTGGATTTGTCAGTCTGTCTGGATCTGTCAGTCTGTCTGGATCTGTCAGTCTGTCTGGATCTGTCAGTCTGTCTGGATCTGTCAGTCTGTCTGGATCTGTCAGTCTGTCTGGATCTGTCAGTCTGTCTGGATCTGTCAGTCTGTCTGGATCTGTCAGTCTGTCTGGATCTGTCAGTCTGTCTGGATCTGTCAGTCTGTCTGGATCTGTCAGTCTGTCTGGATCTGTCAGTCTGTCTGGATCTGTCAGTCTGTCTGGATCTGTCAGTCTGTCTGGATCTGTCAGTCTGTCTGGATCTGTCAGTCTGTCTGGATCTGTCAGTCTGTCTGGATCTGTCAGTCTGTCTGGATCTGTCAGTCTGTCTGGATCTGTCAGTCTGTCTGGATCTGTCAGTCTGTCTGGATCTGTCAGTCTGTCTGGATCTGTCAGTCTGTCTGGATCTGTCAGTCTGTCTGGATCTGTCAGTCTGTCTGGATTTGTCAGTCTGTCTGGATCTGTCAGTCTGTCTGGATCTGTCAGTCTGTCTGGATTTGTCAGTCTGTCTGGATCTGTCAGTCTGTCTGGATCTGTCAGTCTGTCTGGATCTGTCAGTCTGTCTGGATCTGTCAGTCTGTCTGGATCTGTCAGTCTGTCTGGATTTGTCAGTCTGTCTGGATCTGTCAGTCTGTCTGGATCTGTCAGTCTGTCTGGATCTGTCAGTCTGTCTGGATCTGTCAGTCTGTCTGGATCTGTCAGTCTGTCTGGATTTGTCAGTCTGTCTGGATCTGTCAGTCTGTCTGGATCTGTCAGTCTGTCTGGATCTGTCAGTCTGTCTGGATTTGTCAGTCTGTCTGGATCTGTCAGTCTGTCTGGATCTGTCAGTCTGTCTGGATCTGTCAGTCTGTCTGGATTTGTCAGTCTGTCTGGATCTGTCAGTCTGTCTGGATCTGTCAGTCTGTCTGGATCTGTCAGTCTGTCTGGATCTGTCAGTCTGTCTGGATTTGTCAGTCTGTCTGGATCTGTCAGTCTGTCTGGATCTGTCAGTCTGTCTGGATCTGTCAGTCTGTCTGGATCTGTCAGTCTGTCTGGATCTGTCAGTCTGTCTGGATCTGTCAGTCTGTCTGGATCTGTCAGTCTGTCTGGATCTGTCAGTCTGTCTGGATCTGTCAGTCTGTCTGGATCTGTCAGTCTGTCTGGATTTGTCAGTCTGTCTGGATCTGTCAGTCTGTCTGGATCTGTCAGTCTGTCTGGATCTGTCAGTCTGTCTGGATCTGTCAGTCTGTCTGGATCTGTCAGTCTGTCTGGATCTGTCAGTCTGTCTGGATCTGTCAGTCTGTCTGGATCTGTCAGTCTGTCTGGATCTGTCAGTCTGTCTGGATCTGTCAGTCTGTCTGGATTTGTCAGTCTGTCTGGATTTGTCAGTCTGTCTGGATCTGTCAGTCTGTCTGGATCTGTCAGTCTGTCTGGATCTGTCAGTCTGTCTGGATTTGTCAGTCTGTCTGGATTTGTCAGTCTGTCTGGATCTGTCAGTCTGTCTGGATCTGTCAGTCTGTCTGGATCTGTCAGTCTGTCTGGATCTGTCAGTCTGTCTGGATCTGTCAGTCTGTCTGGATCTGTCAGTCTGTCTGGATCTGTCAGTCTGTCTGGATCTGTCAGTCTGTCTGGATTTGTCAGTCTGTCTGGATCTGTCAGTCTGTCTGGATCTGTCAGTCTGTCTGGATCTTGGGCGTTTGTCGGCTCGGCCTGGTGGCTGCCTGGTGGGGCTCTGGTCCTCTGGTCCTGTCGGGTCTGGATCTGAGGGATGGGCGTCCCCGGTGCCCAAGCCTCGGTGACCGGCCCTGGGGCTACGTCGGTGCAGCGGGCTCCGGCGGGGGCCTGTGTATTTGTCGCAGTTGACCCCGGGGGGTCATTGTGTGTGGTCGCTGGTGGGGTTCGTCCGGTTCTTCCCCTTGGTCGGATCTGGGGAGTGGACGAGTGGCTCGTCCTGTTCGGGTGGTCCTGGGGACTCTGGGCTCGGGGTCCTTCCTGGGGTCTTGGGCTTTGATCGCCCCTTCGTCTGTCTCGGGCTTTGGGGGGACGGATCTCTGATGCTTCACAGTCGCTGCTAAATGTTCTATTGGAGGAACCTTATTCACTTATGCATGCTCACAACCACACACAATTGGATGCAGGGATGTATATGTAGATATATGCAGATATGTAGATGGGTATATAAATGAATATAAATGTATATGTATGTATACTGTATATATATTTGTAGGTATGGGTATGTGTATTTATAGAAATCTACTGCAAGGTCATGAATATTATTAGTCTTTATGCTTGTATGTTTCGTTGCTGTGTTCTGTCATGTGCTTTGCAGGATTGTGGACGGAGGTTTGGTGTGTTTGCCTTGTGCTCTTTTTGTGGATAATTGTTGTTTTGTTGTCTTACTTTCTCTTTTCTTTCTTTCTCTCTATTAAAAAAAATACATATTGGAGTGAGAGGATGGCTATAAGGTGTGAAGGAAGGCCATCTATAAATGGAAAAAAAAGAAGAAAAAAGGATCTGTTTGTCTGGATTAGTCTGGATTGGTTTGTCTGGATTTTTAAGTCTGTCTGGATTTTTAAGTCTGTCTGGATCTGTCAGTCTGTCTGGATTTGTCAGTCTGTCTGGATCTGTCAGTCTGTCTGGATCTGTCAGTCTCTCTGGATCTGTTAGTCTGTCTGGATCTGTCAGTCTGTCTGGATCTGTCAGTCTGTCTGGATCTGTCAGTCTGTCTGGATCTGTCAGTCTGTCTGGATCTGTCAGTCTGTCTGGATCTGTCAGTCTGTCTGGATCTGTCAGTCTGTCTGGATCTGTCAGTCTGTCTGGATCTGTCAGTCTGTCTGGATCTGTCAGTCTGTCTGGATCTGTCAGTCTGTCTGGATCTGTCAGTCTGTCTGGATTTGTCAGTCTGTCTGGATCTGTCAGTCTGTCTGGATCTGTCAGTCTGTCTGGATCTGTCAGTCTGTCTGGATCTGTCAGTCTGTCTGGATCTGTCAGTCTGTCTGGATCTGTCAGTCTGTCTGGATCTGTCAGTCTGTCTGGATCTGTCAGTCTGTCTGGATCTGTTAGTCTGTCTGGATTTGTCAGTCTGTCTGGATTTGTCAGTCTGTCTGGATCTGTCAGTCTGTCTGGATCTGTCAGTCTGTCTGGATCTATCTGTCTGTGTCTGTTTGTTTGGCTCTGTCTGGATCTGTTTGTCTGGATCTGTTTGTCTGGATCTGTTTGTCTGGATCTGCTTGTCTGTCTGTCTCTCTGTGTCTGGATCTGTCTGTTCGTCTGTTTGTTTGTATCTGTCTGCCTGTGTCTACCGGTATATGTCTGTCTGGTCTGTGTCCATCTATGCTATTCTCCCGTATGTCTACAAATTGCTGAACAGTCTCACCCCCCTCCCCCATCTCTCTGATTTGATACACCCGTATGCTCCACCATGTGCTCTGAGGTCAGCGGACCAGTTACTTCTAACAGTTCCAGGAACTCGTCTTAAGCGCAGAGGTGACAGGGCCTTCTCTGTAGCAGGCCCAAGACTTTGGAATAAGTTACCGACCTCTTCTCGTCGGACAGGCCCCCTCCCTCTCGGGTTTCAAATCCCGTTTAAATACTCACTACGGTACTATTCTGTTGCTTTCAACACCAGATGATCTGTGTTTTGTTGTTACTGTATATTCATTATCTGAGACGTTATTTATGTCTATTTTTTGTACTTAATTTTGTATGTTGCCTGTTTGTTTGTTTGTTTGTTTGTACAGCACTTTGATTGGCCTTGTCACTGTTTTACGTGCTAAATAAATAATATGGTATGGTATTTTTTCATTTACTTATTTTGCATCTGTCAGGCATAAGTCAAGAGAAATATATAGAGGTTATATACAGTATGGATGCAGTTGGTGTTTTTACAAGAAAAAGGCTTTTTTTTTTATAAAGAAAAAATTCTAGGCATCTTGCTCAACACATTTTTATCTTTATCTCAAACCTAGAATTTTAGTACAAAGGAGTCAAACACATGGTCAAATCTGTATTTATGTCCTGTAAGTTCATTTACAGTACATAATTGACAACTTCTGCTCTTGTGGCCCAAGGAACAAATTTCTGGCAGGAATGCTGTTGCAGGTTATTGCAGTTTGCCACCACAACAGTTTTTTTTATATAAAGGAATGCTTCTCCCACAGGCAAATCTACTGTACTGTGTATTTAACAGGTGAATGTTGTAAAATCTTTTATTTTCTTTTGTCTCCAGAAATGTGTCAAAATCAAACTTTCTGTATGCTAAAAGTAAAGCTTCAAACTTGGAGATAAATGTGACAAAGATGAACACACTTTAATACGTTTTGTAAGAATAGACACAAAAACTCTGCAGCACATAGCTACTAGTACGTCCATAATTTACATATTGTGGTGTTAAATTTCATATATTATAAAATTTTACATAATTAATAACATAACACACAAGTGCAATATAAAAAGGAGAAAAAGAGTATTCATTTTTCATTTTATTTTTAACTTTTGTTAAACAAATCAAAGTTTAATCTGATTAATTCTTTTGTATAAAATAAAAAGTAAACTATTTTTTATTCCTTTTTTTCTTTCAACCTTTATTTATCAGGTTAGTCTCATTGAGCCTTGATGATTCATTTACAAGAAATACCTGTTTTTAAACAAAGAACACAGATGAGGAACACACAACAATAGACAATAATGTAAATGGAAGAAATTATATTAAAAATAAAACAAAGACAGCTACATTATAAAGTGATTAAAATACTAAAAACAGGAACATGTCTGCGCTCGTTTTTGCTATGAACTTAACAGTTGTTTAAAATCCCTTAGAGGGGTCAAGGTCGGCAGCTTGAGCTTTTATGCATACCGTAGTTCATGAATTAAGTAAAATCTTAATCAACTTCATACTAAATATGTACAGTGTATGTATAATACACTTTGTATGTTATACAAATAGAAATATATAATACATGTGTGCGGGGGGTTTCTCCAGTAAGTTAATACAATATTGTGCAAAGCATGCAGTTGTTAAACTTGTGAGCAGTACATGAACAACAGGTGCATTTGAACCACATGAGGGAAGCAGTGGTTCACGTGAAAATTTTGAAAATAATCTCAGTTCGTTGCATTAACCAGTGTATTTTTAAGGGCAAAATACACAAAATCTCACATGTCAGTATTGCATCATATGCTAAGCTTGTGAGAATATAAAGCAATGTTTATTATACAAAAAAAATGAATACAGTACAATGATTCTCAATGCAAGCCGTAAAACAAAATCTCAAGAATCAAAGGTTAGGCATGTCAAGACAGAAAAACAGTAAGCCCATTGATGAATTGTTGTCAATGGATGAAGCAGTTTTCTGTTTGAAGGTGGTGCGTATGGATCTCCTGTTCTCAGGCTTCTTCTTGCTGGGTTTCTCTCTCACTGTCTTCACGTATTTCCACATAGCCACTTGTCCTAAATCTGGAGCGCCTCCTTTTAACCAGGATCACTGCTAAAATGACCACCAGTACCATCAACCCAATCACACCAAATGCAACTCCTGCTTTTTCCCCACTTGACATTTGATTCAATTCTGGGTTGAAATTTAGAACAAGCTGCTTAATTTCTTCTGGTTTGGCAAGTTTCCATGCTTTAGTCTTCCCCATTCGAACCCAGCTGTTTTGTCCTTCAGTCAGCACCATCACTGTGTTAGTGGCTTGCATGTTAATAAGAGGAGAATTAGTAAACGGAGGGAGGCGGATTGGAAGGAGCTCGCCCCCTGTGAACAATCCAGACTGAACACAGTAAAGAATTTCACAGCCATCACTAACTGTAGCAAGGTGCTGACTGAAATTTGGAGGGCATCTGTTTTGGTTCTTAGCCAGTGGGTTGCCAGACTCACAGCTAAAAAGACCTCCAAATGGTACAGAGCTTCTGCTGCCAACCTCATAATCTTTACTCATACAAATCATTTGACCATCTGATAGAAACTTCACTGGAATGAAGTCTGATGGACAGCTTTTTGCTTTGGTGATGGGGTTCAAGAGAGAGGGGCTGTAGATGCCTCCAAACAGATAACCTGAATTATCAGGAGCTTTTCCACTCACGGAGCACCAGTAGGTGTTGATACGAGCAGAGCGAACATGGTACGTGTTTTGACAGTTTTGTCTGTGACATCTGAATAGTCCGAAGACTCCGCATGAATATGTTTCAGTGTGGCAGTCATATGTACTGTAACTCTCCTGTCTCACTTCTGACCTCAGTAAAGTTGGGGAGTAAGGTGCACGACATGAGAAGTCACCGGTGTCTAGATTTTTCTGGGCCAGTGCATCACAAAGTGGGTCTGCATCTGCGGTGAGCTTGACACACTCTTGGTAGACGCCACCAAAACTAAGGTTTGTGGCTGGTCCCTCACAGGAATTGTCATCAACGTTGGCCTGAAAGTTGAAATTCTTCGAACTGACATCAACACACCCAGGACGGGTGTTGATCTTGTAGTACCTATCTATAGCCTTGTTCACACTAAGAGACACTTTGCCTACAGTAGGTTCTGGCAAATCGGGGATTGTGTTTTTGTTTATAAAGTAGTGGAGGGGAAATCCTGAACGATCAATAGAGACCAGATTATTTCTGGTACTTTCCTGCCACTTCTGTAAAGTGATGCCAGGATAAAAAGGTACGCCTCCATGACTTTGAATGAGAGAGTACTGAATGTTGGATTGATATGTCTGAAGTGATGAGCTCTGCTGAGTATTTTGACTGCTTATGTCAAATTTGATTTTGTCAAAAAAGTTTAGTCCAGCTTGTGCCTTAACGGTTGAACTGTCTGAGGCACTGTCTGACACATACGAAGAACGAAGGTAGTCTTCCTGCACCAAAGAAGCCCCAGCATCGACACTAGTGATAACATGAGTTCCGTAATCCAGAACCATCTTCTCTGAGAGATACTCTGCGTTCCTCGTCTGATTGTTTTCAATGGCGTCAGCAATATCTTTGGCTTGTTGAGCAAATCGTGAATCCAGTGTGAAGTCTGGGTAGGCCTTAACCGTGTAGAGGAAGTTACGGACCTTTAGAAAGAAAGAATCATGATCGGTATGATGTTTTAGGGCTTATTTTCTCACACAATATGCAAAATGTTATTTTTAATAAAACAATCTACTGTAAATCAGTCTTAGTTTTTTCAGGCACGTTTTTCTAACTGCTATGAAAAAAAGTCAATTTGTGTTTAAGATCAATCTATTTTTATCAGCTAAATTATAAGCAGTGTTAAAGTAGTGTACATTAAGTTATTTGTACCCAGTGACACAAAGCACTGTAATTTACAAAAAAAAAATTAATGGGGGAAAATAACTTACCTGCACTCTTGCTGTTTTTGAAGAGTCCTTGACCTGATGGGATTTCATTCTTGTGTTCTCGGCAGAAAATTTGGCATTCAGCACTGAGTAGAAGGAAATATCTGCATTTATGGAGTAAGAAGTGGTGCTTTTCTGCTCCAGCCAGGAGTCAATTATCTCTGAGTTGGTCTCTACTCCAGTCTCCTTCTGAGGGATGACAAACACTTCATCTGGAATAAGGTAGAGCCCATCTTCGGTGGTTTGACACTGGAAGTAGCTGAGGTTCATGACTCGACCCACGTCCACGTTCCGCAGATTGTCCCAGCCTCCGCCTGGCAGCACTTCCAGTGCTGTGATGGAGAGGTTGGTGGATGCTCTGCATTGTCTGAGCCAGTTGGAGGGTCGGCTCTGAGGAGCTGAAGAGCAGGTTTGAATGAAAGAAAGAGCAACCAGGAGTGTCTGTGCTGTCTTCATCATGACTGACAGAAATAAGGTCTAAGGCGATTCAGTATAAAATCCAAAGCCAGTTTTGCTTCCTCTTATGTTAAATATCATGTGACTAACAGGAACGTGTTCGCAAACCTCCGAAACAAGGAGGTGGTCGACTTTCACTTGTGTTTCGGCTTGTCAGTCTGTTGCTTCTCATGCACAGAAGACACAACCTCTGCTCATAGCATTAAAAATATATATTTAATACCTAATCTGTTTAGTAAAATAAGCTTCATTTATATTTTTTGATATTTTATAGCTTTTGTGCACTGAAAAATTAATATAATCAAATCATCAACTTTATAAAGCACTTTAACAAAAACCACAGCTGAAACAAAGTGCTGAACATCAGTAATAAAGATTTTTTTTAAAGCATAAAAATAAAGCGACAAAGCTAAGCACACAATATTGAATTCAAAACACAATAAAATGAAGAGTTAAACTGATAAAATCAATACCAATAAAAATGAAGTAAAATCATGTCTCGGTTGGGTTGAAGGCCAATGAGCAGAGATACGTTTTCAGACGGGTTTTAAAAATGGACAGTGAAGGGACCTGTTGAATGTGTAAAGGCAGAACATCCCAAAACTTATGGGCACTAACAGAGAAGGTCCTGTCTGTCTCCTCTAAACTTCCGCTTACTCTTGGGAATGACCAGAAGCAGCTGGTCAGCAGACCTGAGTGACCGAGGGGGAGTGTAGTGGCGGAGAAGCTCTGTTGAATAAGGTGGGGCAAGGCTGTTTAAAACCTTAAAAACTAACAAAATAATTTTAAAATGAACTCTAAAATACATGGGCAGCCAGTGGAGAGAAGCCAGGACAGGTGTGATGTGCTCTCTCTTATGTGTTCCTGACTGCAGCAGCATTTTGCACCAGCTGCAGACGTGTAAGTGAGGACTGGCTGACTTGGAGATAGAGAGAATTACTGATACAGTAATCCAGCTGTGATGAAATGAAAGCATGGATTACAGTTTCAAACTTGCCTTCAAAAATAGATTTTACCTTTGCTAATTTTCTTAAATGATAAAAATTACCAGTAGACTTGAGTGTGGCCCTTATTTGACTGTTGAGTTTAAAATTACTGTCCTTCTTAAAACCAAGGTTTGTAACTGTGGGCTTAACGTATATTGCCATGGAGGGCTCAGGCATGCTCCATTGGTCCAAAAACTGGTACTGTACCTCAGTCCTTTTTTTTTTTCATTAAAATGCAGGAAGTTTAGGGCCATCCAAGCTTTAAGATCCTCGAGACACAATAAGAGGTTTAATGGACCAAGCATTAACTCTCCTTAAAGGCACATAGATTTGGAGATCATCAGCGTAGCAGTGAAAGGGGATGTTGTTTTTTAAGAGTCGACCCTATAGAGGTAAATGCAAATAAAAAAACAAAGTCCCTAAAATTGAGCCCTGGGGAACCCCACATGACAGAGGAGCAGAAAAGGATTCATACCCTGCAATTTTTACAGAAAATTTTCTGATAATGAAAATAAACATTTCATCAGACATTTTTTCCAACTTATTTATATCCGAGTACTGTACTCAAGTCATGTTTACACAATACAGTAAAAGGAATACAAATACTTATTGATATATTGGTTAATATTTGTAAAATTTTATTAATATTACCAATATTTTTAGTAAACGGCTGAATTAAATAAGCAACATATTTAAAATTGTTTATCTGTCATCCAGATTTTTTTTATTTATTGTGTAAGTATATACTGTTTAAAAAATAAAAACAACTAAAGCCCTTGCATCAATGTTGTTAGCACTGTTTTTTTAAGAGTCCATGTTTCAGACTTCACTTTAGTTTAATATAGTCATGATACATAAACGCCACTGTATGCAGAAATAGGAGCCATAAAACCGTCATTCAATTTATCATTTTACTTTACATATCATTAAAAAGATTTAAATGTACATGTATATTTTTAATTGTGTACAGTGTGCTGGGAAAAAGTAGATGTCATGAATCTACCTCAAATAGCTTGGTTATCACCAAATGAAATCTTACATTTCCACTACACCACAGACAGGATTTCAGTTTAAAAAAAGGATTTTTACTTTTTTCACCCACTAGAAGAACAAGTATTTAACTGAAATAAGTACAGTACTGTATAGGGAAATAAAAGTGTTGCAGAACTTACACAAATGGGGCTGAGCTGAGGGAAACAAAGGATGCACATTTTTGGCGAACAACAAAAAGGTCAAAATCGGATATTTGTGTTTGTCGTCTTCCTCTTTGAAAGGGAACAGAAAGCCTGACGAGAGGAAGTTGTGGCGTTTTCACATAAATGTAAGCATCACATGAGTCTACACCATTTTGAAAGCCCTTCAAAATCACTAGGCAACTGAAACGTTTGTGTGTAGTCGGTAAACTGCAACAGTTAAACGAAACTCTTGATGTGTTTCAACCAGGGCCACCATGATTGTTTCTCATTTATCTAAAAACAAACAAATTTGTTGTACAGAATTTATTTAGGATGTATTCTGCGCAAGTAAACAAGTTTAACTGTTTAGGATAAATAGTTAACTTTTTGAATTTTGAAGGAAGATTAATTCGGCCAGATTGTCAGTTGATTTTGTTTTTACTGAATGTGCTTTAAATGTCACAACCAGATCCCAAATATTATTGTCATCATCAAGTTGAAAACCACAGCCGGGGACCTTGGATCATTTGGTACTGGGATGCATAGAAAAAGTAAAAACTTTTAATTTGACATTTTTTCTCAAACTAATTTTAGTTAAAATGAGTAAAAAAATAATAATAATAATAAAAAACATGCAGGTTTGGCACACAGGAAAGCTCCACAAATGTCACCAGAAGCACCTTTCAGCTTTTCCTTCTTCAGGGGTCACCACAGCAAGTCATCTTTCTCCATCTCACTCTGTCCACACTATGTCCTCTGTCCTCTCCAACTTCCACTCTGCATCCACATATCTCCTCTTTGTCTTTTTCCTGGCAGCTGCATTTCTAACATCCTTCTACCAATACACCCACTTCTGGACATGTCCAAACCATCTCGGTTTGACTTTATATCCCAGTTGTTGAACTGTTTGGTACCTCTGATATAAGTAAGTATCATTGTATGTTCCCATACAATGATGAAATTAGTTCTCTGCATTTAACCCATCACTCAGCCCAGATGAAACTGGGATATGTGCAGAGTTTGAATTATTATTATTATTTTCAGAACTGCTTGTTGCCAAATATAGAAAGGGATTTTTTGAAGATCTTTCCTTTCATTTCAGTGAATGTTGTTGAAGGGCAATGCATGTGCATGTGAGCCAAAGTTCTGAAAAGGAGACTGTGCATCATCATGGTCGGCTCATCCCAGAATGTTCCTGGGAGGTTGTTGGATGCTCTGCATCGCCCGAACCGACTCAAAGGAGCTGAAAAGCAGGTTTGAATGAAAAACAGCAACTTGAAGGGTCTGTGCTGTTTTCATGATGACTCTGACAGAACTAGGGCAACTTAATATAATGTTCAAAGCCAGTCCTGCTTCCTCTTGTGTGAAGCATCAGGTGATTAAAATGAATGTGTTTTTGAACCAGGAAGACAAGGATGCCAGTTTACTTGATGACTATCAGAAATATTGAAGGATTTAATTGCATAAAGGGTTGATGTGGTAACAAGCAATACACACACGCATACAAAAAAAACACAAAAACCAAAAGGCTGACATGGCAGTAAATAAAAAAAACAAAACAAGGAACATCATCACAAGGAGCACATGATGATGAAGGAAAGGAAACCGTATGACTGAATGAGGTTCAGCGAGGACTGAGAGAATAAGTAGGCTGACTCTGAAAGATCCCAGCACTGCTCCATCCTCAATATCCCAAAACAAATGTAGGTTTTGATTCTGGTGAAAGGAGGGGGACGGAGGGACCAGGCAATCAACAAAGTACAAAAACGACAAACATCAGGGCTCCATGG
>JBBPBX010006183.1:49489-69388 GCA_038048925.1 Garcialebias charrua
ATATGCTACTGTATTGTGTGTGTGTGATTGGAGCAAATCACATCTGATAGAAGATTCTGTTCAGCTCTGTCGCCATTCTTCCTCATTGATTACTTTTAATATCCTTCATTAAATAAGCCAGACGTTGTTCTTCTTTAATTTTAAGTAAATTCAGTCGAAGTCTGACCCATTAGACTCTTATTTTCAATCAATCTAATCGATTGATGGCCTCTCCCAGCGTCTGATCAAAAGTTAAACCTTGATTTGTTCATGACTTTTTAACTCCAGCTTTGTTTTTTTTCTTTGGGTCTTTAATAAAAAAAAAAACGAGTTGCTGAAGGACTAAACTGGTGTTCTGGACCCATCTGAGTGTCATTAAGTTTCAAAACGTGCGTCCATGTTGTCACTTCCTTGTTTTCTTTCCTGCCCTTTAGTCTTTTATCTCTTCTTTTTTATGTTTGTCACTTCAGCGTGTATAGTTTTGATTGAGTCTATTTTAAAGCCTTTTTGATGCATTTTCTGTATATTTCACCATCAACATTTGCTTATTTTCTGCCAAACACATCTACAGTACCTTTTATTTCCTACCATTGCACAAATAAATACAAATCTATGAGGGTTTTGTCATTGCAAAGCAGCAATCCTTCACTTTACCACCTCAAACACGTCAAACAAATCACGTGGTCACCATTGTTTTTCCAACAGCTGAGGCTCAACTGTGTACATGAGTCCAACCTGCTTTTGTTTGGTCAACAGATCAGATTAAAGAATAAACGTCCCAACATTTGTTTAAACTGATTTCATCAATCTGTGAGCGTAAACCGTTGTGCAAGATAAGAAGCTAAGTTTTTCACTGTTGTTTTTTATCCTCGCACACCTTTTAAAGTGGAATGTGCTCCAGGGTGCTTGACTAACCAGTCCAGCTCCAACCTTCGCCACAGATCATCAACTCAAACGTGTTCTTGGATGTTGTGTAAAGCCTTTTTGTGCTGCTCCTGGTCTCGAGTTGAGATTCCCAGGAGAGCTTAAGGGGGGGTGAGCAGCTGAGGAGGTGTAGGAGAACAACCCCACAGGGATCCCGTGACTGTGGAGTGATTAGAGACTGAGTCATGAGGCTCAAACTTCAGGGTGAACTGTTGTTAGGCCACACTTTACCCTCGTCCCTACACATAAACAAGGCAGACAGGATACAGTGTGCACGGCATCTGGAGATGGCTCTAATCTCCAGGAACAACTGGAAAGTTATGGTTTAGTTGTTTCATAATCATTTCTGATTTCAAACCAATTGCTTCAATTAAAGGTCAGATAAACATTGGTGCTATTATATTAAAATACAAGCCCAAAACCAGAAAAGTTGGCACGTTGTGGAAATCGCAAATAAAAACAGAATACAATGACTTGCAAATCTTTTTCAACCTATATTCAATTGAACACACTGCAAAGACCACATACTTAACGTTCGAACTGGTAAACTTTGTTATTTTTTGCAATTATTAGCTCATTTGGAATTTGATGCCTGCAACATGTTTCAAAAAAGCTGGCACAAGTGACAAAGAAGACAGAGAAATTTGAGGAATGCTCATCAAACACTTATTTGGAATATCCCACAGGTGAACATGCAAATTGGGAACAGGTGGGTGCCATGATTGGGTATAAAAGCAGCTTCCTTGACATGCTCAGTCATCCACATAGAAGGATGGGGCGAGGGTCACCACTCTGTGAACAAATGCGTGGGCAAATTGTCGAACAGTTCAAGAACAACTTTTCTCAACGAGCTATTGCAAGGAATTTAGGAATTTCACCATCTACGGTCCGTAATATCATCAAAAGGTTCAGAGAATCTGGAGAAATCACTACACGTAAGGGGCAAGGCCGAAAACCAACATTGAATGCCCGTGACCTTCGATCCCTCAGGCGGTACTGCATCAAAAACCGACATCAGTGTGTAAAAGATATCACCACATGGGCTCAGGAATACTTCAGAAAACCACTGTCAGTAACTACAGTTCGTCGCTACATCTGTAAGTGCAAGTTAAAGCTCTACTATGCAAAGCAAAAGCCATTCATCAACAAGATCCAGAAACGCCGCCGGCTTTGCTGGGCCCGAGCTCATCTGAGATGGACTGATGCAAAGTGGAAAAGTGTTCTGTGGTCTGATGAGTCCACATTTCAAATTGTCTTTGGAAACTGTGGACGTCGTGTCTTACGGACCAAAGAGGAAAAGAACCATCAGGACTGTTATAGGCGCAAAGTTCAAAAGCCAGCATCTGTGATGGTATGGGGGTGCATTAGTGCCCAAGGCATGGGTAACTTACACATCTGTGAAGGCACCATTAATGCTGAAAGGTACATACAGGTTTTGGAGCAACATATGCTGCCATCCAAGCGACGTCTTTTTCATGGACGCCCCAGCTTATTTCAGCAAGACAATGCCAAGCCACATTCTGCACGTGTTACAACAGCGTGGCTTCGTAGCAAAAGAGTGCGGGTCCTCCCCTGGCCTGCCTGCAGTCCAGACCTGTCCCCCATTGAAAATGTGTGGCGCATTATGAAACGTAAAATACGACAACGGAGACCCCGGACTGTTGAACAACTTAAGCTGTACATCAAGCAAGAATGGGGAAGAATTCCACCTGAAAAGCTTCAAAAATTGGTCTCCTCAGTTCCCAAACGTTTACTGAGTGTTGTTAAAAGGAAAGGCGATGTAACACAGTGGTAAATATGTCCCTGTGCCAACTTTTTTGCAATGTGTTGCTGCCATTGAATTCTAAGTTAATGGTTATTTGCAAAACAAAATAAAGTTTCTCCGTTCGAACATTAAATATATTGTCTTTGCATTCTATTCAGTTGAATATGGGTTGAAAAAGATTTGCAAGTCATTGTATTCTGTTTTTATTTGCGATTTGCACAACGTGCCAACTTTTCTGGTTTTGGGCTTGTAATTGTGTGATTATAAATGTGAACAGAGCGGACTCGTGTGCAGTCTTATGACTGGTGATGTCACTGCTGAGGAATTACTGAGAAAAGTCATGATGAGGGTGTCCTACCTTCACATCCTGCACTAATCACATGACTTCAGATCACACAACAGGAGCAAATGAATCACTGTATTTTTACAGCGTTTTGTTGTATGGTTTTGTTTTACTTCATAGTTGGCTTTTTATTGCTGCGGGACCAAATACATTGTACTCAGTCATCCCAACGTAAGAGAAATGAGTCCATACGTTGGAACAGGGATATTCAACTGGTGGCCCGTGGGCCACTTTTGGCCCACAGGTGACTTCAGTATGGCCCACCAATGAGTACATTTTTTTTTTGGGGGGGGGGGTGTTCTGTGTTTGGTTTGGGTTCTGCTTATGAATTTATGACTCAATTCAACAAACAAACACAATTAAAAGGTAACATCATAATACTTGGTTTGCATAATGACTTTAATTGCTGGATGTCTGGCCCATGAGCTGCTGACTTTCAGTACCTGTGGAGCAGTTTAGATGAAAAGTCCTGCATTAGAATAAATAAGAATATTTATTATGAGTCCCTTTATGTTACCTAAAGACAAAATTGTTTTTTTGTACCAGTACATTTTTAAAAGAAGTGAAAAAGTCTTATTTCATATTCCTCAAATACCATACCAGCTTTATTTATAGAGCACTTTAAACACCCACAGGACCACAACAAAACAATCATACAGTCAGGCAATAAAAATAATAAAAATGATTTAAAGTCACATGATAAAAGTTGAGCAATCATATACAGGTAGTCCCCGACTTACGAGCGCTCTTACTTACGAGGTTCCGGACTTACGAGTATGCATCTCATTAAAAAAAAACATTATTATTTTTTATTATTTTTTTAGAAATGAATACATGTACAGTACAGTCACCAAGCACTTAGCCTATCCTAACACAGTTGTTAAAGATGGAGTGAGTTGAATTGTCTCCCTCCTCCCTATCAGGCACCATTCGGGAGCTAGCTCCCTTTATGTGAAAGGTAGACAATTCAACTCACTCCTTCATCTTTAAAAACTGTGTTAGGATAGGCTAAGTGCTTGGTGACTGTACAGTACTGTACTGTACATGTATTCATTTCTTAAAAATAAAAATAAAATTTTTTGGGTGATCCTACTTACGAATTTTCGACATACGACTCGTAGGTACGGAACTCGCTCGTAAGTCGGGGACTACCTGTAATTAGATAATACAAGCAATTAATAATACAAGCAATTAAAATGATTAAAAGTCAACTTCTCAGATGTTGTCAAAGGCCAGGGATAAAAGATGGGTTTTTAGAAGAGATTTAAAAACAGACAGGGATGTTCAAATGAACTCTAGCATACTGTAGGTAAACTATACACGCAGTAAATGCCATTTTCATTGTACTCAGTAGAAACTCTGTACAAACAATATACAGTATGTTCAGTATAAGACAAATATTTATGCACATTTTGCACTTGGAAGTAGGGATGGGGCTGAACCGATTCAGTATCGGTATCGTGCTCCGATACCAGCATAATTTACGTGTCTGAATTTTCCGATCCAACCTGCAGAGATTTCTTATCCATGATGCATGTCCGTCTGCTGAAACGTGTCCGCGTGTGATTCCCTGCCTGCTGCTTTGCAGGTTGACTTCAAACTATGGAATGGATTTCCTGTACGGAGGAGACGTGTCTCATGAAACCCGGAGTAATAAGACCCGTCTCGCATTCAGGAAATCCATTTCATGGTTTGCAGCCAGCTACAACGTACTTGCCTGTAGAGAGGTGTTTATGGACCTTACCAAGCTCTGCCCACAGGGCCGTGTTTCATTGGCTAATGCCCATTTCACGTCACAGCGCAGCTACCAGGGGCGTGACCGTCTCACAAACAAAAGCTACAGTAGTATTAAACGCATGCCAATTCACCCTGATGCATGCTCAATAATCCAGGTAGAATAATCTAAAAAAGTGAAGTCTGGTCCTCTGGACCAGAGGAATGTCCAGAGAACCAGACTTAGCTTTTTTAGACAAGCTAATTTACATTGTGAGCTTGTGCACGACCGCATTTACCAATACCGATACAACTTCTACACCTTGAAGCCTGACTTAGCTTTTTTAGACAAGCTAATTTACATTGTGAGCTTGTGCACGACCGCATTTACCAATACCGATACAACTTCTACACCTTGAAGCCTGTCTGTTACACAGTCTTGTGTTAGCTGAAGAGAGCAATATGCAATGTGTACCATATCTAACATAAAGATTTCATTCTACCTGAAGAGGCTCTTCACTAAACTGTACTCATGTTAGCCACGCTAGCACAGAGTACAGTGTAGTGTATTAGGACTAGGCACACTCAAACATTTGCCAACAACAGAAATCACTGATGTCAAAAGTAACCCTCAAAACCATGAATGCCCGACTTACCCAGCCTTGCAAGAGCAATTGGCATCAGTGTTCTTGTCCACAGCTGTATTAATGCTGAGGGTGTGAGGAGCAGCTGTTTTCCTCATCGACGATAGCATTTAGCTGTGACGCGCACAATGTTGGAGGCATCGCGTGGCTCAAGCAACTTGATTTTGTCCAAAAAAGACGACATGAACTTGTTGGTTCCCCTGTCCATTGTCGTGGCTGATATTTTGTTGAAATCCGGCAGGAATTATACGTTAATCGACTCAGAACTACCCAGCAGAGAGTCAGTCGACACCATGTTTCCATTGAAACTACGCTCCGCGAGGCTTTGTTTGTGAGACACGCAGCCATGTTGGAGTTTAGCGGGCGTTTCTGGGCGGAGCTCGGTAAGATCCATTACAGCCTGATACAGGTAGTAGGGGTGCACCAATTGCAGTTTTTTGGCCGATCACCGATTTCTACAAAGTCTGACTTGCCGATTCCGATTTTGGCCGATACCGATTTAGTTTTATAAGCAACACTGTTAGATGTTGTAAGGTCACAATGCGCCTTCAAATTTCAATCTTCTTTTGTTGAAAAACAGACCCTTGAACAATATTCTAGAAACAATACTAACTTGTTTTAACTGGTCACAAGGTAGTGCTCTCAAATCTAAATGAAGTTTAGACAATTGTTTAAAACTAAAGAAATCTGTAAAATCGGTTTCTCATGTAAGCATTGGCCGATTTCCGATTTCCCCAAATTAAGGAAATCGGGGCCGATAAATCGGCTGGCCGATTTATCGGTTCACCCCTAATGATGATGATTTCGGAATGGTATCGGAATAGTATCAGAATAGTATCCGTAGCCTATCGACAGATATCCAGATTTAGGTGTCGGGATTAGATCGGAAGTTAAAAATTGTGGATCGGTGCATCCCTACTTGGAAGTACAGTATAGTGAAAATATGGCAGCGAATAAGATGCATATAAACTTCAGTCTATAATCTAATCCTAAACAGATAATAATAGCTCTATTTAGATTTCTGGGGTTTTCCTCTTTCTTTCATTGTGTGAAATAACCTGTTGTGTAATGTGAGAGGTAAGGTTTCTGATGTTGAAGTCCAGAGGCCTCATGAGAGGGGGTAGTCTCTGCTGGATGACTTCTCTTCTGACAACCTTTTTCTTTCCATCACCCATGAGGTTCATTGTGTGCCACCTTTTTAAATAAAGTCTGTAGAAGCTGTTTAAAAGGTTGGATCTATGCCAGAGTGTGCAAAACATTTAAACGGTGGATCAGCTGATGCGTTGTGCAGTTACCGCAACGTGTGCTGACAACTTAGTGATTGGCCTGTGTTGATGCTAATCAGCAACACAGCACTAAATAAAAATAAAAATGTCACTGAATCACTTAAAGTGAAATTAGGGAAATTAAATTAGGAGGCAGAAAATCGCAGGGTTTTTGTTTTCTTTGCTGTGTAAATTATATATCAGTAAGTAAATATCAGACCAGTTTTGCTTGTTTTGACTCATCTTTGCTGTTTTAAAGTGATGCTTCTTCCTGTTTTTTCTTTTTTCTTTTCATTTCTCCTCCTGTGCAGATTGTTATCGCTTTTTCTTTGTTTATGCTGCAGCAGGAGCAGATCTAGTACATAGTTCCCACATACTGGCGAGTATTGCGCAATACCAGGTTTTTTCTCCACTCCCAAAGGCAGAAATGGCGGACAAACACACAGTCTGCTACCACAGCTAAATACATTACTAGCTTCACCAAGGCTGGCAGTGGTCAGAGTTAAATGAGTTGGAGAAAGAAATCATGGCAGACGAAGCGGACAACTTGTCACAAAGTAGTTACTCTGATATCATTAATTATTTAATTACTACGAGGAGCGCACACCGGCTTCACAGCACAGAGCTTCACAGCTTTAAATCCAAAAAAGATGTGTAAACTGTCTCAATCATATCTAACCAGCTAAAAAAAGGTTTAACTAAAATAACACACAGCCAACAAACAGTCCAGGCTGAACACGGACCAGAACCAGCACTTTGAGTGTTACCGTGTTGGAAGTTAGCATGTCGTTAGCATCTGGAGCGGAGGGTCCGTCGAGCTCAGGTCGGACGGCGTGGATCCGTCGCGGCCGCGGGGGCACGTCCCATGGGACCGACGCGTCGCCCGCACGACTTGGCTCCCGTCCTCCTTCTCCCACTGGGACGGTCTCCCGGGACCGGCGAGACCGTGAGGAGGCCGTTGTCGCGTTAGCGAGATGCTAAGCTAACCACAGCATGCAAGACGGTGTTGCTAAATAATGAAAAAAAAAAAACAGCTCTAACACACAGACAGTTGTACTCTAACATTGTTTCACAAAATGATTTATGTAGAATATTTTGTTTACCGGCCAAAAGCACGACGTCTTCTGAGCAGATCCGAGAGAGCGATGGAGCTGCTGTGAGCTTCTCCGATGAGATAAATCCTTCACGTTTACTTTTTTTTTGATTAAGTGAAACCTGCGCGTTGCCCAAACGTCTACCCGACTGGAACACCCACTGACCCAACACGAAGTAACCATTGCAATTAATTAGAAATTAACCACAAAAAAAAACGTGAAAAATGAACATCCATTAAGACTGCGCTGTCAGCTGCGCTGCCTCTCGAAATGAGTGTCCACCCGGAAATTAAACAGATGTGACGTCACATGGGAACTGTGTTAAATGCTGCGTCAAACCCTCGTTTTCGACCCTCCACCATCTGCTTCCAGTGCGCCTGCACGGAGTATACTTGCCTGCCCGTGGGCTTAAGTTTGTGGCAGGACTGTTTATTTCAGGAAGAGGTCTCACTCCTTTGGAAAAAAGGATCAAATCCCCAAGCGGGTTTTTACATTTTAACATCACATTTAGCTTTTTTTATTTAACGTTTATTTTTGACAAAAAATGAATATGCTGGTGTGATGCTGTTGTGGATTGCTGTGAGATTCCCCATAAGAACGTTGTCGCCTCTTTTTTAGTGGCGTGCTAAACGGGCAGAGCTTGGCTGAGCGGTCCGAACCGGCTCGGAACAGAATCATGGAGGGAAGAGAATCCTGCTCGTACAGCACTTTGGTTGGCCTTGTTGCTGTTTTAAGTGCTCTATAAATAAATTGGTATGGTATGGTTCCTTTCATGAGGATGTCAGACCAGTCGTTTCCTCCTCCTCACTGCATGGGTGGAGGTGTGTGGCAGTAGTTCAGGGTGGGGGGTCCTCAACCTTCCTCTGCCAAAGCATTTTAGGGGAAAGTTTTGGGACTCCCTCCACCTTCGGCAATTTGGGGATTCTGAAGGTGGGGGACGAGCAGACCGCTGCCTGAGCAAAGGTTTGATGCTGGGGCGGTGGAGCTGCGATTGTGGAGGCATACGTGCATCTGGGGAAACACAGCACTTCTTCTCCTAGCTCATTTGCATTTGGGTGACCATAGTGCCGAACAGACCCTGCGGGGTGAAGGGAGTGTTGAGGAGGTCCTCCTTTTTTGTGGAAATAGTGATGCGATTCAGCCACTTGCTCCTTTCCTGCAGAACCATTAGCCCCATGGGTTAGAGCATGGATCACCACTTTGTGCAGCTGGAGACCGTGATCGCTCAGCCTTTATAACCTGAACCCCACACTCTTTTGCTCTTTGAGTTGAGAAAGCTCCTCGGATGAAGGTCAAAACGTCTTCTGTTGCAAATAAAGTCCAGTTGTTTTTGTATTGAATGTCTTTTGAATTTGTCTGTAAAGCTAAGTGTAACTTGCGACAGCTAAGCTAACCAGCTGCGGCTAGGCTAGGGGGAGCGTTGCTGCTTTCCAGTGGGTAGCTTGAACAGCAGGAATGTTGCTCCTCTGGGAACAGCCAACATATGGCAAGGGATGCTTTTAAAACAAAAGTAGTTCTACTTTGTTTGCTGTAACCAATGAACAGTTACTTTGTGTAGAGCAAAGCGCCCAGCCACTGAGCTTACATACTCCTCTATTTGGACAGTTTAGCTAAACTCAAGAGAGACCGTACCTTGTGAGAGCCGGTGCGAACTTCTGCTCGTTGCGAAAAGATGTTTTTGAATACACTCTGAGTGCAGTGACAGCCCTCCTTGAGACTGACAGGCTTATTTACAGCCTATCTTGACTGATTTAATATAGTAGGAGCTTGTGGTCACAGTGACCAACGTTAGACACTAGGGCTGGACGATATGGCCAAAATTTTTATCACGATATAGTTTCTAATTTCGGTCGATAACGATATAATTCGATATCGATATAAACAATATAAAAGCCTAAAAAAAACTATAAACTATACAAATAAATTATTGTTCACCTTGTATTTGTATTTAGCCTCCAAAAAGATGGAAATCACCATCAAATAAACATAAACTTCTCAACCCAATAATTCTCAGTCGGGTCATCTGGACAGTTTATTTTTTATAGAAACGTTTCATCCTCCATCCAGTTTCCATAAAAAAGAAACTGTCCAGATGACCTGACTGAGAATTATTGGATTTGGTACCTGGATTATTGAGCATGAACTTTATTGCCATAAAATTCTCAACTGTGTCAATACTGTATTATTAGTTTTAACTTTAAACAAGAACTTTAAAATGTACAGTATTGAAATGCATAGTTAATTAAATAAAACTTTTGGGTGTTGTTATTTATAAGAAGCTGACATCTCATGGAAATTACTTAAGAATAAAAATAAAAAAATCAATTGCATTACTGTATAAAGTAAAATAGTTTTTGAATGACAAAGTTTTTAATATATTGTATAAGGTAATGATTGTTCCATATTTAATCTGTTGTATTGAAGTTTGGGGAAAAGCATGTAAAACTATTACAAACCCTGTTTTTATTTTATTAAAAAAAGAGCTATAAGAATTATTAGTAGGAAGTGCTATGGTCACCCAACAAATATTTCATCAGTTTAAATTATTAAAATTTTATGATTTGGTTGAACATAGTATTTTACAAGTCATGTATAAAACTAAAAAAAAAATTACCCCCCAAATATTCAATTAAAAATTGTTTAAAGTTATTAAACCCTGAAGGGAATGTAAATGTTTGTAAAACCTCCATTTAGGACTAGTTTGAAGGAGCTGAGTTGTAAATCAGGAAACAGGATTGTGTTGACTTGATATCACCATAAACATTTCTAAAACTATTTATATGTTTTAAAATATGATTAAATCAAAGCTGTTGGGAAGGTGTGTGCAGGTGAAGTGAAGGTTGTTGTTTGTTTGTAGTTATTTTGTATTTTTTAAACAAGGGGCAGATATTATACACTATTTTCGTCTTTCTGCACATTTTCATTCAGTGTTTTTTTTTTTTACTTCTGATGAATTTGTTTTATTTTGAAGAAGAAAAAAAAACATGCAGCGCTGCTGGGGCTGTTTGTTTACGTCGTAGTTTCAGGGAAACGTTGGCTCAAACTTTATTGTGCTTCATCTTCTGACTCTCATCATATTATATCAAGTGGAAACTCTTCAGATTAAACAAGTTAGATGTTCCCACCGCTAGTTAGAACGACTCTACGTCACGTTTTGCAAAATAAAGAAACCGAGTAGGAGGACCTCGCTGCAGATGAGACCTGCAGTAAACCGAACTACGTCCACACCGACGAATTAGTCTTTCCTCTCATCAGTGATGTCGTCTCTTTCTCTTCGCTTGTGAAACTTTGTTCAGTCACATTCTGACGGTCATGAGCACTCGTTTGACTCGTTTTGAAGCGAAAACTTAACGCGCTTTGGAGACTAGCTTAGCTTTTAGCCTGCTACCGCTAACGCCTGCTGCTGGAGTGAGCGCTGCGTAACAACGACGTCACCACGCACGTTTTGTGTCACAGCTTTTTCTGTCCGGGCGCGTTGTTGAAGCAGCCGCTCCAACCCGAACAGAAACAGAAAAACGTCAATGAAACGTTGTAAAATCCTATCGAAATATCGAAAATATGCTTAAACTTCATATCATCGTTATTGAATAAATGTATATCGCGATATTTATCGTTATTGAATTATCGTCCAGCACTATTAGACACAAAACAAATGCTATGAACTTCTCTTCCCCACAGGGTGCAGGAGCAGCGTTGGCTTATGTCGGTGCCTACATGATCAGGAGCTATGACACCTTTGAGAGTTTCATCCAGAACAGGCAGACCCTCATCCCAGCCGCTATTGTCATTGGCATCAGCGTGGTGATGTTCATCTTCGGCCTGGTGGGATGCTGCGCCACGCTCCGTGAATCCAAAGTCGGCCTCAGCTGTGTAAGAGTTTGTTTCTGGAACTGCAGAGTGAAAAAAAAAACTGTGGCGATTGTTGCTCTTTAACATCTCAAAATGAAGCTGCAAGCATTTGTGGTTTCATGCACCACGTGTCATCTTTATTTTTTCTTTGTTTTCCAGCTGTGTATCACCTGTCCCCCCTTGATTATACTTTATAAAATGTTTCTTCTTTCTGCAGTTCTTTGTGATCATCATGCTAATCTTTGCAGCCGAGGTGACTGCTTTGGTGTTTAGCTTCATCTACCAAGGAAAGGTAAGTCACAAAAATGCATTTTAATTTGCGCTAAAATTTAAAGCAGACCTGTTAAATGGGATTTGTGTGTGCGCATGTATATGGATATGTGTACTAGGGCTTTAACAGACTACTCGAGTAATCGACACATCGATTACTTGGACCTCTATCGAGTTTTTTAAATTTCAAGTCGAGTATTGTATTTGTAGTGACGTCATCACATTGCAGTTACAGAACAGAAAATGAATCAACTTCCTGTTTGGAGCGCGTTGCGAACCGGTGTTACACCATATTCTGTGACCACCGTATATTGTGTTGCATGAACTGTTGCAGGTCACAGAATGTGGTGTAACACCGGGTCCAATTGACCGAACCAGAACCAGCTTTTTACACTGTATGTTTATACATTGTTTTTCTTTTATATTGATGTAAAATAAATAAATTTAATTAAATTAAAAAAATAAAATAAGAAAATAATTTAATTAAAGGACAACACCCACCATGTTTTCAAATTGCATCGCCATTAATATTTATTAGTTTATTTAAAAATAATACAGGAGCGTTTATTTATATTGTAGAGAAATAACGCTAAATGTGTTATTTCATGATTTATAGCAGATTTTAGCAGAAGCTCCAGGAAAAATCTGCTCCTCTCCATATATGGGCATTCACTTCACTAAAGTGACCGCCTTGGAGTTACAGGCGGAGTTATAATAAGCATTCATCAACTTCCATGACCGCTGCTCTGAGCGAGGAAAAAAAAAAGCGAAGCATTTTTAAAGGACAACACCCACCATGACAGTAACAATTCACCATATTGAACTATTACTGTAGTAGAATATTTCGTCTATTTTCATTTTTGCATTTGGGCCAGGCGAGGGTTAAAAAAAACAAAAAAACAACCGAGTCCCGAATGAATCCGGAAACGCGGCCGAAAAGTGTCGAAGTGTGGAGTGACTTTTGTCACGTCTCCACCCAGAAGGAAGGGATGAGTTTCCATGGAGGTTTATGAGAGTGAGAGTAAAACTGCATATTTCCTGGTGCATTTTTGTGTACAGCTGGACCAGTGGTCTGTTTTTATTTTTTATTTATTTTATAGACCTTTTTAATAAGATATAACACCGCTGCGACTGTTGCTGGCTGCTCTCCTCTCCTCTGCCCAGAGAGGAGCGAGCCGCGCGGCTTCTCCCGTCTTCTCCCTGGCTCCCCGTTCCGCTGCGTCAGCTTTGAAGTTCGTGCCGGGGCTCGGTTCTGTCCCAGCCTTGTTGCTGGAGCACGGGGAAGCACGGAGAGCACGGGAGAGCACGGGGAAGCCCGCGCGCTCAGAGCTCCGCGCCGCGGCTGCCTTTCTACTCCCGACCTGTCTGGTCAGGGGAGAGAATAAAAAGCCGATGCGGAAATTAATGAATTTGTCGCGATCAAGCGAATTAAACTAGTATGTCTACGTGGATGCTGCTCAGAATATGACAGACATCAGTGAGCGACCGCTTCTCTTTTTTTTTTCCTCTCTTAGAGCAGCGGTCATGGAAGTTGATGAAGGCTTATTATAACTCCGCCTGTAACTCCAAGGCGGAATCTTTAGTGATGTGAATGCCCATATTTGGAGAGGGGCAGATCTTCCCGGAGCTTCTGCTAAAATCTGCTATAAATCATGAAATAACACATTTAGCGTTATTTCTCTACAATATAAATAAACGCTCCTGTATTATTTTTAAATAAACTAATAAATATTAATGGCGATGCAATTTGAAAACATGGTGGGTCATGGACTTTAAATATTCCCTAAAGCTGCCTGTTGATTAATCCTGCTGTCGCTCACTCATGTCTATCATATTCTGAGCGAGCATCCACATAGACATACTAGTTTAATTTGCTTGATCGCGACAAATTCATTAATTTCCGCATCGGCTTTTTATTCTCTCCCCCGTGACCAGACAGGTCGGGAGTACAGAAAAGGCAGCCACGCAGCGGAGCTCTGCGCGTGTGCTCCCCCGTGCTCCCCGCAACAAGGCTGGGACGGAGCAGAGCCCTGACATGCATTCGGAACTTCAAAGGTGACCAGCAGAACGGGGAGCCAGGGAGAAGACGCGCGCGGCTCGCTCCTCTGGGCAGAATGAGAGCAGCAACGGTCCGCAGCGGTGTTATAAAATAAATAATAAATAAAATCAGAGCGCTGGTCCATATGTACACACAAATGCACCAGGAAATATGCAGTTTTATCTCCCACTCTCATAAACCTCCATGGAAACTCACTCCTGCCTTCTGCCTTCTGGGTGGAGACGTAACTGAAGTCACATGACACTTCGGCACTCTTCGGCCGAGTTTCCGGATTCATTCGGGACTGTTTTTTTTTTTTTTTTTTTTAACCCTCGCCTGGCCCAAATGCAAAAATGAAAATAGACATCATATTAAATTACAGTAATTGTCCTATATGGTGAATTGTTACTGTCATGGTGGGTGTTGTCCTTTAAGCTTCCTCTGACCTTGTTTCACAAATAAAAGGCAAAAAAATAAATCTCTAAACTTGTAAAAACCTATAAACATATTAATCTCTAAAACTAAACCTAATGCGCAGCACCACAGGCGGTGGTGCGGGGTGGTCAACCGCCCCACTGTTTTTAGTTTCGTTTTTGACGTGCTGCACATTTCTTTAACTTTTGCAGCTTAATAATAATAACTAACAGTTTTGGGTTTCCTGTGACTTATTTGCTGTATTATAAATGGTAGGATTCTAATATATGCTCCCAATGTTTTGTTGGTCTTTTTTGTAAATAATTAGTTCCTTGTTTTTTGTTTTGTTTTGTTTTTGTGGTTTTAATTAATTATTTTTTGCATCTTGAGATCCTATGACATCAACTACTCAAGATCTGCTTGAGTATTATTATGTTGATGTCGAGTTTAAAAATTATGTACTCGTTCAACCCCTAATGTGTATATGGATAGGTCAATGGTTTTGACACGTCTGGAATGAATGAATCAATAAAATAAATAAATAAAAAAGAAAACGCATTTGAAATGTGCCAGTGAAAAGAAATACGCTCACTTTTGTGCCTGATATTGAACAGTGTTCTCTGGTTTTTATGTCTGCAGATAGGCCAGAACCTGGACACCTCGATGAACGACGTGTTTAACCAATTTGATGGAAAAAATCCAGAGACCCAAGCTGTGAACTTGCTGCAGAGTGAAGTCAGTGTTGTGTTCCCCTGCACATCATTAGATCTGTTTTCTCACTTCTACTTTCACACACATCATTTCACGTGCATGAACAGCCTCTGCTAAGCCTGAACTCTCTTCCACCTGTTAGGTTGCATTTCCTCTTTTCATGCTGTTTTTGCTCTTTAGTTTTGACTAAAACAATATTAATGGTGAAAGAAACTTTGTCTCCACACTCATGTTCAGAATGTGCCGCCTTCACTCCTCCGTCATAAATAATCAATGTAGTAAATGCTGAACTTTGCTCACTGCAGTAAAACCACCGAGCAAATCAAGTGCAGTTAGAACTGAAACGTGACGTCGCACACATTAATCAAACTTTGCTCCCGTTGCGTCAGCTCGATGTGTGCTTCGTGGCTCTTTTGAGTCTGATGCCCAGTAAATGTTTGGGTTTCACTGGGCAAATTAATTCAATTTTAATTCAATTTTAATTTGCTTAACAAGTAAAAGCAAGACAACTTTCTAACTATGAACTTTCCATCTACTTTCACCAAACTAACAGGCGTTTCATAGTTCTCTTTGCAGGAATGATCGCCTGTTCGATGACAGATTTGTATTTTTCATGCCCTGTTGTATTTATGTCTGCCCACTGATGTTTATTTTTAAATGTAAGTTTTTGTAATGTAATATTAAAGAAACTAGTGTAAATCGGCCTGTCTTCAGTTAAAAAATGTACTCCAGATTAAATTGATTATTTAAATTATTAAATTGGGTGCAAAGCAGGCTAAGGTTGTTGTAGTGTGGGCAACAAAATATATACAGCCTACAGAATACTGTTTTGCAAGCTGTGCACACAGAAAGAAATGATAATTTTCATCAACTGGTCAAATAAAACCCAGCTGCATGCCTTCTGACCCCTTGGTTGCAAATACTCTAAATTCAATGAGTGCGAGAGAAAATGTGTGTATTATCAGAAAACTGACTCGAGTTAAGCCTCCCAACAGTTCCAACTCCATGTGATGCTAGCTTAAATGGTAGCCACGCAAGCCCAAATCATGATTTTTCCACTCTCATGCCCAAACATTCACATTGCCGCCTTGAATCTCTTCTATCAGTGATGTTCCACTCAAAACTTGTCACTTTTTTCATGATTTTTGGATTTTTACAGAACTACATTTCCTCCTCTTCATTTTACCGTATCTTGTTTTTGTCTCTCCCATGAGCTCAAACATTATACAGCTAACATGTAATGTAACTTTTCTTTGTCTTTCCAGCTGAAGTGTTGTGGTGTCTACAACGTGTCCAGCTGGCTCTCCACTCCCTGGTACACCAACAATAAGACGATCCCTCTGTCCTGTTGTAAAAACACAACCCAGTGCGACACTAGCCTAATTCTACCCAGCCAGTTTTATACAGATGTAAGTCCTACAGGAGCACTTTGTTCTTAAACTGTAACTTGGAGAACACATTGAAATGCCTGGCTATTCATTTAGCTACTTCCTGTTGAATGTAAAAAAAAGAAATAAAATAACCATCTGCCTCCCTGAACAGAATAAATATGACGGAAAAGCCAATGTGAACTTGCCTTCTTTTTATTTCAGGGGTGTGAGGACAAATTGTTGAAACTGCTGCACGATACGTTGACCTACGGCATGCTGGTCGTTCTTGGGTTTGCCATCATCAAGGTAACTTACAGTGCAGCACCTGAATAAGCTTTATTGAACACCCCAACACCAAAAATCGCACCAGTCTGCACAATTTCTATATGTCAAACTCAAGAGCCGTGGGCCAAATCTGGTCCCCCAAGATGATAATTTAAATGTAAAATATTGTATTTCTTCAATTTCTTTCTTAAAAATGTATAAATACATCAGTACAGTATAGACTTCTTATACCAGCTGGCTAACTTTGAAGCCAGAAAGCAGGCTGTATCATTCTGTCGTTATTGATTCTGATGCGGAAAGAGTAACAGAACGTCAAGTGAGACGGATCAAACTCTTGTTCATGAACCTGCAACCAAGAAAATCTATCAGGTGTCTTACTCGAGTTAATGTATCAGCATGGCTTGGACAAAGTTTTTTATTTTATTTTTTGGGTAACTAAGTTCAACAGCCCTACTTTATGATCTTTTCTCTATAGTGTTTGGATTTCAGAGTTTATCTCTTCAGTGTGATGTAACACTTGATCAGTGCAGAAAACCATGTTGGAGCACTGCAGAGTAAATCTGCACAAATGAATAGTAGATGTGTTTTAAAGATCCTCTCATGAACAATGTCAGTTCTGTTGAAAGCTGATTTTTTTTAAAAAACAAAACAAGCCATTGTGGTGTCCTTTTGGCCTCTTCAGCTTTTACTCGTTTCACAGATTCAATTATGCTTTTCAAACATGATTTTCTATGAAAGATAAACTCAAAAATTGCATTAAAGCAGTAGTTCAGAATACCCTGATGCATGCTCAATAATCCAGGTAGAAAAATCTAAAAAAGCTAAGTCTGGTCCTCTGGACATTCAAAAAACAAAACAAAACAAAGCAAAAAAACTGTAGAAACGTTTCGTCTTTCGTCCGAAAGACTTCCTCAGTCTGAGAAGCTGTGTTCAGCTCAGTCTTATAAATAGCACCCTCCCACAGTGGATCAACCAGTTGGCTGATGACAGCCGAAACCAGCTGCTCACATGATCAAGGAGGACCATCAGCCTGACGATGGATCGTTAACACCCTGATGGTTGTTTGCTATTCACAGAGGGCTGAGTGATACTAGCAATAACAGCATTGTAAGTGGGGGACAGTTGAACCCGGAGGCCTCCACCTCTGTTTAATGATGGACGGTTTCTTTTCACAAAGATGGCCTCCTTTACTCCTCTCTCAAACCATTGTTCCTCTCTATCAAGGATGTGAACATCTTCATCCCTGAAAGAGTGACCGCTGGCTTGGAGATGAGTGTAGACCGCAGAGTCCTGACCTGATGATGTTGATCTTCTGTGCTGGGCCATCCTTTTGGCCAGTGGCTGTTTAGTTTCCCCGATGTAAGACTGATCACAGCCCTCCTGACACTGAACAGCATACACAACATTACTCTGTTTGTGCCGGGGGACTGGATCTTTGGGATGAACCAGTCTTTGTCGTAATGTATTTTGGGGTTTAAAAGCCACCGGGACGTTGTGTTTAGAAAATAAACGTCTCAATGTCTCTGAAACTCCCGCAACATACGGAATGACCACTGGTCTGGGTCTGGGTTCCTTCTTTTCACCTGATGGCTGGCTGGAGTCCTGTTTGGGTTTCTTCTCTGCTTTCAGGAAGGCCCAGTTAGGATATCCACATTTCTCTAGAGCCTGTTTTGTGTGTGATTTCTCCTTCTGTCTGGCTGCTGAGTTAGTGGGGACGCTGTCTGCTCTGTGGTACAGAGTCCTGATGACTCCTAACTTGTGCTCCAGAGGGTGATGGGAGTCAAACTGTAAATACTGGTCTGTGTGGGTGGGTTTGCGGTACACCTCAGTTTGCAAATTTCCTCTATCAGAAACTGAGACCTCACAGTCCAAGAAAGCCAACCTGCCATTTTTTACATCTTCTCGTGTGAACTTGATATATTTATCCACAGAGTTGATGTGATCAGTGAAATGTTGGACTTCCTGAGATTTAATTTTAACCCAGGTGTCGTCAACATACCTGAACCAATGACTTGGTGGTCTCCCTGAAAAGGACGTCAAGGCTCTCTTTTCTACCTCCTCCATGTACAGGTTGGCAACAATAGGAGAAACTGGAGACCCCATAGCACACCCATGTTTCTGCCTATAATATTGCTCCCCATATGTGAAGTAGGTTGACTGCAGGCACAGTTTCAAGAGTTGACACAGTTGTTCTGTGGAAAGTGTGGTCCTGTTGCTCAGAGTGGTGTCTGATTTTAACCTTAAACAGACCACCTCTACTGCTTCATCAACAGGAATGCACGTAAAGAGTGATGTGACATCAAAAGAGACCATTGTTTCATCAGTCTCCATGATGACATCCCTCAGCTTATCCACAAAGTCCATGGTGTTCTGTATGTGGTGTTCTGAGCTGCCAACTAAAGGGATGAGTACAGATGCCAGATATTTGGAAACATTGTAAGTGACCGAGTTAATCATGCTAACAATTGGTCTTAAAGGTACACCCTGTTTGTGGATTTTGGGTAAACCATACAGACTTGGCGTGGCCTCCCCTGGGTACAGTCTGTGGTACAGAATATTGTCAATAGCCTTGTCCTGCTTCAAAATTTTCAGGCAATCTATCAACTTCTTCTTGTAACCACTTCCTGGATCTCTTTTCAGCGGTTCATAAGTGGTTAAGTCACTAAGGAGTGACATAACTTTCTCATGATAGTCTTTCTGGTTCAAAATCACTGTGCACCTTCCTTTGTCTGCTGGGAGAATTATGATGTTTTTGTCTTTGCTAAGAGTGGTGAGTGCATCCCTCTCTTCTCTACTGATGTTGGAAGGTGGTGGTTTAGCATTACTGAGACAGGCTGAAACTTTGACTCTGAGTTGTTCGGCTTCAAAATCTTTAATTTTGTTGTTACGGATGGCTGACTCAGTGGCTGTGATCATCTCTACCAACGGAACTCTACTTGGTGCCACTGCAAAGTTTAGTCCCCTGGCAAGAATCTCTGTCTCCGGCTGGGTGAGCTGTCTGTCAGATAAATTCTTCACCCAATTTTCTGTCTCCCTGGCATGTAGCTGTGTAGTGGAGTGTTGTCCTACACTGAATGTGTTGTTATTAGAATTGTGATGGTGTTGACGAGTTATCAGTAAGTTAAATTTGTTTTGTTGTCGAGTCTTGGACTTGACATGCTGTGCTAAGCGTGCCTGATCTGTACAGTCCATCACTTGCTGAAGTGTGGTCTGATCTAGGAACGTTGTTAGTTTT